>JAQGBH010006218.1:0-12878 GCA_034698265.1 Sminthurinus aureus | reverse complement strand
CTTTCGTTTGTCTTTTGTCTCGTAGGAGTCACCGGTGTTTTGGGAGAGGAATCGGGGAATGATAATAGATAATTCTTCTAGTAATGAAGGAAAACCCCGGGGGGTTTCCAGTGAAGAGGATCCATCAATAACACCATCATTATTATCAGTAGCTAGCGAATCTGTCTCACCATTGTCATCTTACAGTCCTATTCCCATTGTAGAACCAGAGGAAAGCAAAGGAAATCAAAATTTTGATTTGTTGTTGGAATCCACGGTAGCTCATGTACGAAATTTGGATATTGAAAAGCAAAGTTGTACAGAAAAGGTATAAATAAAATGACATTACATGAGACAATTAGATTATGAATTATGAATAACAAGTAATAATAATTAATAAGCATGTTGTAGTATATAATATATTATTAGTACAGCATTTAAAAAATGAATTTATAATGAGCATAATAATATATTTTTTATTTGATATAGAATGAGCCAAAATCCGATGAGAGGAAAATTGATGACCCATATAAAGATTGGGATCCTATGGGGGCACATGGTTCGTCATTAATAAATTTGAACAGTTCAGATGCTTCATCATTGTTAACTGGATTGACCAATTATCGTGGAGCCCTTTGTCCACATGCAGACAGTAGTGGAGGTTGTTATAAAGGATCAAGATGTCCACATAGATATCATATTGACCAGAAAAAAATAGCAGGTAATAATTATTAAAAAAATTGTAGGGTTTAAAAAAATATTACCATATTATTTATCATCATTAACATGAATTATTATATGCTGATCATTGTTGTGAGAATATTAAGATAATATTCTAAATTCTAAAACTTGTTCATGTTTTATCTCTCTTTTTTCATATATAGAAAATGAAAAGTTAGCTATTCCAGTTGTAAATTGTAAAGTGACTCTTTATCCTAAATTGCCAAAGCAAACTCACTGTATAAATGGAATGACTTTCATGGGTCAAGTCACTTGTGTCTCCAGTCCATCTGAATTTTATATAGTTCCAAAGGGAAAAAGTCATTGTGTCACTGTAAAAGATCCACAAGGTAAAGTACCAAATCAAATACAAAAAAAACAACAATAATAATAATCATTGTTTATTTACTACATACTATAATTTGTCATTTTTTGTCATGTTCAAAAATTAATTAATTAATTAAGCAATAATAATTAATAATAATTATCATGTTTTTACAGTGAATGAGGACGATGAGCTGGAGAAAATGACAACGGAAATGGAATCATACTTCTACAAAAATGATTTTAGAAATTCCGTGAGCTATGTAAAGCTGGAACTTGTTGCTGTACAGTATCTATTTCGAGGAAGAAAACGACTTTATAGAGCTGTAGTCATTGAAGATGCCTTTATTGATGATGAAGATAGTGCTACTGTTGAATGTTATCTTTTAGATATTGGTATAAAAATTACTGTTGATTTCTTTGCTGCATCTCCTTTACCTGAATTCTTTTGTCATTTGCCACCTCTGGCCTACAATTGCTCTTTATTTGGTGTCAGTCCATTGTACTTGTCATACTCAAAGTACGTTACAGATATTTTTAAAGAGCTTGTTAACACCAAGGAGCTGTGTGTAATCATTCGAAAATCGTAAGTAAAATAATACAGAATAATATTAAATATTATAATATATTTGCATGTTGATTTTATTTGTGTGCTATATTATTTTATTTGCATGTTGAGGGACATTTTCTATTGTGTTTTTTCTATAACAATAATAATCATAATAATTATTATTATTATTATTGTTGTTTTTGTTCTCAGTTCTTATCTATTTTTTATATTTCCTCTGTATTTTAGGTACAAACCAAAGACAGTTTTGGATGGAGATGAAGAAGGAGCTAAACCCTGTATTGTGGAATTATTAGTCAATACAACGACACAAGATACTCCCAGTTTTCTTCCTGTACATGATATTCTTGCTGAAACTCGGTAATTATTACATCTTTTGTATTTTTTTAGTCTGTACATAATATTATCTACTGTATTGTTTATTCCTTATTTATTAAGTGGCACATGATTTTCTTGGATTCTCTAGTTTACTCAATTATTTATAATTATAATAAAAATGCCTCATTCATAATTGTTGTTGTTTTTTGTATGACTAGTCAAGTGAGGAAGTGGAATACAGATTTATGGCGACCGCTAAATGGCAAACATCTAACAGAAATCCAATCCCAAATTCTCATCGCGAAAACAAAAAAGGAAATGGAAGCACAAATTTGTGGAAACAACCGTTTTGCAGAAGATGAAGCTTACGAGCAATTTTTAACTGATGTAAAAAATCGAATCGATGAGGAGGAATCTGAAAATGGAAAATTGAAAATGTAAAGTAAACATGAATTCATTGCAAATATTATTATTATGTTCTTCGTAGCTCTGTATTCTGTATTGTTTACGTTACACGTTTTATATTATACGTGTTAGAGTTTAGAGTTTAAGGGAATTCGGTAGCTAGTAGTTTTTTTGTGGAGTGTGGGACGAAAGGAAAAGCTTAAACCAAAATATTATTTTTCTCTTTACTTTTTAATTTTTGACCTGTCCGTACAGACACCATTTTTTTTATGTTTTATGACATCACGAGAAAAGTCGCTAGAAAAAAAAACATTTTATTTATAGAGTATAGAAATCCGCATAATATTATAATACTTTAATGGTATCATGTATATGTACTTGTAATGGATGTAGATTCAACTTATTGTTATGTATTTTTACTTGACTTTGCGTATTTTATGATTTTTATAAAGTATAAAATATGAACGTGCCATTATATACTTTTGATTTTTGTCTCTCTCGTGCAGCTTATATTCTATGTTGAACGCTGTATTTTTGTTTGTTATTGTAGTGGTGATAATTATAAAATGTACAATAATATTACAGATGATAAAACAATGATGAAAATCTCATAACTCATAATGGAACGATGATCATTGCTAATTTCAGTATTCATAAACTTAAAACTTTAAATTTTAGAAACGCTATTTTTTAAAAAGTAAAAAGGAGTTGAAGTTTTTTCTCACTTTTTAATCCATATTATTATACACATTTAAGCTAATAGCCATTACGTGTAGTGTGTAAAGAGTAAATGACACTCGTGTAGTTATTCTGTTAGTGTCAGGTTAAAAGTTAAAGCTCAAAATAATTAATAATTAAGCTTAATTTCATCAGTGTCAAAAGACAAAAGGGACATTTTTTCCAGCGTCCAGGTGAGTCCATCGTTTTTCATTTCTGAATGCTGAATCATATATTTAAGATTTCAGATTATTCAAATATGATGTTTTAATCTCATTTAAATCCTAATTTTATAGCATTAGAGCAATATTAAATTTTCCGGTGTCTGTTTTTTTAGTTGATTTAGTGGAAGATTGAAGGTTGGCAATGGTGGGATTCTGGTGCGACAAGAGAGATAAAGGGAGAACCGAGTCTCACAGGTATTTACACTAAAAACTAGAGTCATAATATGTGCATAATATTTCATTTTGTATTTGTGTAATGTGTACGTCAAACGTCAAGTTGATTGAGGATGAACCATGGACAAAATCTCCTACTAGTTTTTATCTTATCTTTCCTGATATCCAATGTTCATAGTTATTATAATAATTAATATAAATTGTATTCTGTATTCTGTGTGCAATTTTATTTCCAGGCTGTGAGTTGAATACGTGTAAAATGTGCAAAATTGGAGTGATTGGCAATTATTATTATTATTATTGGCAGTATTGATGATCGATTATTGATTATTGATATTGAATTTGGAACTACAAGACAAAAGACAAGTAAGTAAGTTTTTGTACATACAAAACATAGGAAACGAAACATATTATGTAAATAAAAAATAAAAGATTGACTCATGACAAGATAGGATATTTTGATACTGTTTAATGTTTAATATTTAATATTGGTATTTCAGGTGGAAACTAAAAATGTCACCTCGCCATCATTCAGATGACCCAGAAGAAAATCATTATTTGAGTCCAGTTCATCAATATGAGCACAGCGGAGTTCGGATCCGTCACAAGAACAAACACAAAAATAGTAACAGGAACAAAAATAACAAGACGGAAGATAATGAACATGATCATCAAAACAATTGGAACAACATGACTTCCATTTCACAATTATTAGTTGACCTCGAAAATTCTACAATGCAAGCGGATAGTGATAATTTCAACAGTCAAAGTCCTTATACTATCTCCTCCACCGCTACGAATATGAATACAACTTTGGCTAGTGACTTGGAACAGCAAAAGATTCTTCATTTGATCCTTACTATTGTTGTTACGCTGACTGCTGTCATTTTTGTCCTGGTGGCCGCTCTCCTTCTTTTTGTAGTGGCCAGTGCCAAGCAGTCAAACATCAAGGAGAAAAAACGACGTGACAAAGAAATAGAGGATGATGATGTATTCACAACCCAAACTAATTTAACTAGTGGAGCCATAACCGAAACAATTACGAGCCTCACCTCCCCTATTCATATTTATACAAGAAGAAAATCGTATGTAGATTGTGAATATTTTTATATCATTTAAAATTCTCATAATATTTCAATTTTCATATCATTAGTCATGTTTAAAACTCTGCTGACTGTTGACTATTTGTGTTCTGGTTTATTTTTTTTAAATTAGATATATAAATCCTGTGATTCGTTTGTACTCTTATGAAGATGAAGAGGAGGAGGAGGAAGGAGATGAAAAGAAGAGTTACAAAAACAATAATACTGACACGGACAACTCGTACAAATAAAAAGTGACGTGTTTAGAATTGAGAATTGAGAATATAATATTTTTTATTTTTGATATATAATAATTTTTAAAGCATAGATTTTTAAATGTTGTTGTAGAAATTAGTACATAGTTTTTCTATTTTCTATCGTAATCAAATATCAGGTAGATGAATTCTTATATTTTTATATTATATATTACAGCAAAAAGCATATCACATATCACTATAAAAAGCTTTGTATTTCGTATTTCGTATTATTCAGTATTTATGTATTATGTATTATGTAGTGTAAAAATGTAAGTTGTGAGTTGTGTGTCTTTTTCGATTCGTAATTCGTAAAGTACACACACAACTTTTTTTGTTCTTTTTTGTAATACAAACGAGATTTTTTAATCTGTAATCTGTAATGCTAATTATTATTATTGTACAGATATAAAAATATGTTGCTTTCATAGCTTTTTTTCTCTTTAAAATACCCCTGAACTTGGAGCTCGGAACCACCATATAAAAATGAAGAAGCAACAATCGAACAAAAATTAGTAGTCACCATAATTTCAGTCCTCTTCCCTCATAAGATTCTCCATTTTTTAAGTAGTAAATAAGTAATAATATATTGTGCACATCATGAGAAAGAAAGATAGTAACTCCTCTTCCAATTCCACCTCTAAAATCGGAGTAACCAGTTCCTCCTCTCTCGCCTCTTTCCTCACAACTGAATTTAGTCCAATAAAGGGAAAGCCAAGGCAAATCCCTCTAGCTGAAAAGTGGGCAAAATTACTATTAAATCCAGAGTTTTCAGATGTGCAAATCATAGTCGCCTCGGACTCTCCGGAATTTAATCAACAACATGATAAAGAAAATCAAAACCAAAACCAAAGCCAACATCAACTCCAAAAACAAAAGCAACAAGATGAAAATGAGGTTATTTATCCCTGTCATAAATTAGTTCTGTGTGCTACATCTCCCTTCTTTTGGAAGCTCTTTCAGTCCAGTGAGGATTTGACCGTGATTAGATTTATTGAATTTTCTCCAGAGTCCATTCGAATATTTTTAAAGGTAACGATATTCTTTTTTAAATGAGTAAAATAGAAATGATTGTGCAATTATTATTATTGGATGTGCGATGTGCGATGAGTTAAAAATAATAAATATAGTAGTAAAAATTCCTCCATGAAAATTATGTACCATTTTTAATCCATTTTCTAGTATTTATACACAGAGGAACTTGATCCAGGAATATTTAAGAACCATGAGATTTTACTTCACATTCTGGAACTGTCAACAAAATTTGAAGTGCCGAGTTTAAGAAATGTGTGTGTGTCTAATTTTCAAAAATTGGAATTGTCAAATCAAAACGTCCTCACGATTTGGATGCGGGCGAGAGAATTTATAGAAATAGAGCTGGAGGAATTCTGCATAAAATATATCTGCATGTAACCAATCCAATCTAATCTAATTTCATTGTTGCAGTTAAAAACTAAAAATTAGCATGTTTGTTATTTATCATTTATTATTATTCAATTAGCAACTCATTGTCATTGTGTAAATTGTTGATGTTCGCAGGAATGCGGAGAAGATTCTCGGAGGAATTCCACAGTCATTTCTCGAGGTGAATAGAGATTTCAAAACTACTTGTCTTTTATTTTCATGCCCCCTTTGATTAAAATGAGTCCATAATGATAATAATAATAATGATTATAGTTATTGGTGTTTTATTTCCTCTGTTATTTTTAATGTAGCTTCATCATCATGACTTGAAAGCGCTGATAAAGAGGGACGACCTACAAGTAAACGAAGAGTTTTTACTCTTCACCGCAGTTTTAGAGTGGGCAAAATACAGGTGTAAAAGTCGAGGATTTTCCACTTCCGGTCCAAACTTGAGGAGAATATTGAGAGAGGTCATTTATCTTATTAGATTCCCATTAATGACCACGAGTCTCTTTACAAATGTCATCATACCCAGGGGGATTCTGACTGCGGATGAAATTTCAAAGGTAAGGGAATTTCGCAGCATTATTTACCATGTTTTTTTTTCAGCAATGGGAACAACCTCGATTTTACGCATGTATTTTCTATTTTCTAAACTCAGTTTTGTATTTTGTATATTGTTTATTTTCTACAGGTGCTTCGTCTCATGTACTTACCATCTCAATATGAAAGTGATGTCGACTCGAGGCTCAACTTAATATCAAAATATGACCACAACAACAACAATAATAATAATAATAATAATAATAATAATAATAATAATAGTAATAGTAATTCGCCGGATCTGCAGTATTCATTCAATCCAAAACCCAGAATAAAAAAGGGTCCACTATTCACCGTCAGTCGATTCGGAGCTGCTGGAAGTGATGAGAAATTTTTCGGTGATAGATTTTATTCGGTCAGGTGCGTAAATTTTGTATTCCGTATTTTGTGTGCATGATTATTTTTTTACATCATTTTCTGCTTCATGTTTCTTTTTCCTTTTATCTTTTTTATGTTCATGAGAAATGAGAAGAAATAATGATTTTTATTTTATATTATGTACAGATTTGTGGCGAGTAGATCGATCGCTCTGGTTGGATTTGGTTTCTTTGGACCTGGGCCATGGACAATCAACAGTCTAAAAAACCCCACGGATAAATTAATTTTTGAAATTGAAGTTCATTTGAGACGGTTTGATGGTAGTTTATTCACTTTTGCAATCGCTTCTAAAAATATCGTGATATCGAGGGAAAAATGGGAAAAATATAAAGATTGTCATAAGAAACTTCCAGTCAATTTTGACTTTCCCGTCTCCATACAACAAAATAGCTGGTATCATCTCCAGTACAGAATTAATGTGAGACATTTTCTCATTCTGTATAATTTTTTAATTATTATTGGCACTTGGCGAAATTACTAATAATTTTTCTTCGCTTGTTCTCTTGTTTTTTTGTATTTTGTACAGGGCCCACCAACTTTGACTGGACTTCCAGCGAGTAGGCGGTCAAAAGTCTCAGTTTCCTGTAGAAATCACGGTGACGTGCATTTTCAATTTCTTGGCTTCCCTGATAATTTGGATGAAAGTCAACTTCCGGATTTAATATTCAAATTCTTTTGATTTCCAACAATTACTATGTTTTTTGTTTTTATTTTTTCCATTGAGTTTGAGTTTTTTTCCTGGCCAAATTGTACATGATTAAAAAAATATAAAATGAATTACGAACTATTTTGACATGAAAATGAATTTTTTGCATTGCTTTCAACTTTCAACGGTGATTTTTTATTTTTTTATTTTTTGCTATATTTCGACGCCGTTTACTATTTTTCATGCAGAAAAAATGAGATCTCAATCAAAGTTTTGAGTTTTAAATGTCATATCATTTTCCATTTTCATGGTAGACAAACCATTTTAAAAACATAAATAAATCTAAATTACGAACCAATAATTATGATTAAATAACTAGAGAAGTTTTTTTCCTGTTTGGCTCTGCACAATTTCTCTTTTTCTTGCCCATTTTCTTGTCGGCGTCCGCCGTATTACAATAATTCTGGAGATTAGTGTCCAATGCGACGGACGTTTTAGCAATGCGGTCAAAATAAGAGCGGGCACTTGAGTGACGAAGGCGGACTTTTTCGAAAAATGACGGTTGATATGCAGAGGTCATGTCGTCAATGTGCAGGTGGGCGACGGCTTCTTCTTCCGTCAAGAGGACGCAATTCCAAGGTGTCCATGGTTTTGACTTGATCCAGCGACACATTCTCAAGAGATAGCGATCGTCGATCCCGCTCAGAGCAGATTGACCACACCAAATGTGTTCAATCAGAAACTGGAGGTCATGTGCCTTTAAAAATAAAAATCCGTCAACAATTTGAAAATTTAGCAAAGGCAAAGGAGAAAAGGTCAAAGGTCACTTGTAGTTTCAATTAAATTTGTGTCATATATTTACATCGATTAAATATGTGACAGATGACTCGACTTGCTGCTCATCTATGCGAAGTTCCTGCAGCATTCGTCTGTAGAGATTGAGGTCAACTCGAAGGATGGCCGTGCGATAAAGTCCCATGCAGGTCAAACAGCGACTGGTGACGGTGACCCCGCGGGAAATTGTGAATTGATCTCGGTACAACATTCGTCGACACCCTTTGCATTGCATCATGTCCTTTCGCAGTTTCATCGTGTCGTGCGGAACCTGAGGAAAAAAGTGGGGAATGATCAATTTTCTAACTTTTGATTCGACATTTCGACGTCAATATATTTTTGATTTTCAATTTTTGATTTTCATTCCCTTACTTTTTGAAGAATTCGAGCTTCCGGATTAAAATTACTGTCACGACAGAGGGCGAAGTAGGCGTTTAATATTCTGAAAAAATTGAAAATTATTATTATTTATTATTCAAGCTGAAAAACTTGATGTAAATTTTGATCGTTTTTCCATTTTTTTGTACCTTTTTCGAAGTCCGACTAAAAGTCGTTCTCGGGCTTGCCGCTGCATCAACGTAATTTCTCGCCCGATTAGTTGAACTAAATAATCCGATGTCACCGAGTGATAATTTTTGATCTGTAAAACAAGCGACAAAATGATTTTAGACCGATTTTGTTTTGAAATTTTACCATTAAAAAACCATTGAAAAATTAAAAATGGTAAAATTACGAAAATCAAAAGTTATTACGAGATTATAAAGTTTTGCGAGGAGTGCGAGTCTCTGTTCATATTCGTTGGCAGGCGCTGCTAGTTCTTGATAAAGGTCGTGAAATGTCCGCGCCTGAGCCTTTTGTGGCGTGTCCAATTGAACAAATTGACCTGTTCGAGTGAGCCAACGAGTCGGTTGTCCCATTTTCTTGTAAAGGTTTTCAACCAGATTTTTCCCCTTCTCCTTGAGGATTTTACTCTTTGCCCTCTCCAGATCAAGAAGCAGATCCGATTCCTTCTCCATGATGTCAGCAAGAGCAGCTTTTTTCTCCGCGCCCCATCGATTTGTAACGACGTAGTCAACTTCCTGTTTTCGCCAGAGATTGATCGCGCGGTATAAGAGCTCAATGTCCAGCTGTTTAGCGAAAAAATACAAATTAATGGAGGCTAGTTTTGAATTTTATATTCTAGAATCTAGATTTTCTTGATTTGAGGACTTTTTTGTTCTAAAAACTGACCAAAGTTGTCGGATTGTGCTGGCGATAAAGTTCATCGTCTTTGATCGCAAGTCTCGTTTCTGTCCTCCCCTGACGAATTTGCTCTGCCCACTCAACTCTTTTTATGAGGCCGGTCATTCGACTTTCCCGCTCTCGAATTGCAAGCCAGCGCCGCCAATATCGCTGGATGGTGATCGCCTGAAAAATAACAAAAAAATTTCACTCTGCACAATAAAAAATTGCAGTAATTTTGAAAACAAAAAATATCATGAGAATTTAATCATTTACCGCTTTAATTCTTCGTCGTTCTCGCATTCCCGCCGTTTTGTAAGGTCGTGCCATGATAAATTTCTGAGTTTTACACGAGACGAAATAATCAGGACGGTCCACTTGAGTGTAGACAGTGATTGGAGTTTGCATACAACTGTTCGTCTCGTGAAAGGCCTGAACGGATTTATGCGTCTCTAGAATAAGGAAAAAAACCATTGAAAATAATGATTTTTGATTTTCAATGGCATTGTTAATTTATTATTTATTAAAATTTAGGAAAATTGGTGTTTTATGAAAACTGAAGTACTCACGACTTTCTCTGAGTTGTTTTTTCAAATGGGACGTTTGACTCGAAGCGTGATGAAATTCTTTCAAACTTGTTTTGTCCCGATATCCACCGATGAAAAGTTTCTTGTCCGTGGGAAATTCGATGGCGACACTCACATTTTTCCACTGATTTTTACCTGAGGTCATGAAAAACCAAAAAAACGAGAAAAAGTTCAAAAGGTCAGAGGTCAAAGGTCAAAGGTCACCAAAAAGTAGTATCAAAAATGAATTAAAATCGTCACCTGTTTTAATCTTGACATTCCTCCGGACTTCCGGTTGAACGACCTCGACTTTATTATCACTTGGAATTTGAAGTTTCCACTCCGCCGCCCTTTTGCTCACCTCGACAGTGAATCGCATTTTCTTCCCAGGTCTCCCGCCACAATCCTTGAGGGTTTTGTAGTCCATCACCAAATTTTTATTGCGCCGGAGTTCGAGGAATTTTGCAGGGACTTTGACGATTTTCTCCAGCTCACACTTGATTTGATAAATCGTTCGATCCAGTCGAATGTCTTTGCTGTAGATTTTTTTCCCGGGGAGAACTAAAAAATGGATTGTGACCTTTTCCGCTAATTTGAAGAAGGATTCAACACTCGGGCATTGATTTATCCTAGCTCCAGTTCCGTCGCACTGTGGAGGAGTGGGCGGAGGCGAAGGGGAGGAGCGTCGACTTTGGATATTCATCACATCCTTGGAGAGGCGATCCATTGCGCACGTGTCCGAGACTTTCATGTAAATTTGTTCAAAGTCGTCCAGACTCATCTTTTGTCTCAGCTCATCTTCGAATTCGAATTCTTCATCCGATTCAGATTTTCCGGATTTTCCGGACTCTCCAAATTCACCGGGTATTTCCGAATAATTTCTGGCTCCGCCTTTGGATCTGGAGAGAGTTCGTCCGTATGCATCTTGAAAATCCCCTTGCCAATATTCGTCTTTCAGGGTGGCTGAGGATCTTCTGGAGCCACTCGCATTTGACATTCTGTCCTCTCGAGCTCCTGAATATTCATCTTTTAGCGAGGTGTTTTCTGCTGCGAGTTCTTGTTCTCCTTGTGATTGACTCCGTTCTTTTTTCTCATCCTCATTTTCGTTTTGATTTTGATCCTGTGGAAACGTCCCTGAAAAATTGTCATCCTTAAGCGACGATCTTCTTGATGCGTTGTCTGGCTCTTGCTGTGGCTCTGGACGAAACTGCCCTTGAATCTCACCGTTTTCATCCGCCTCCGGATTAAAAGTCAGCGGAAATGCATCTGCTTCCTCTTCTTTTGGCCTTCCGGCAGAGTCAGATGTCTGAGTTTCATTACTAGAAATTTAAAACATCAAATAATATTAAGTGACCTCGAAAGAGGTCGAAGGTCAAATGTCACAAGTAAAAAAATTGATGGAATTTATTATTTTACTTGGTGCCTTGACTCTTTGGATTCATATCAATGTCCACGAGGTCCATCCGGGTCTCACCCTGACCTTGATTTTGACCTTGACCTGTGACCTCTTTATCGGTATTGGAGTTGCTTTTTTCTTCATCTACAAAATGGAATGAAAGGAGAAAAATAGGGATTAGATTTAAATAAAAATGATTGGAAAAGAAGAGGTCAGTGTTTTTTGGTTGACATGAGATTGACCTTGAGTTACCATGTCTTCTCCAGTTCCAGTTTTTTCAGCTTGTTGTTTTCCTTGTAGAATTGAGTCTATTCCCAAGTCTCCTAAAGTCGGCTCCTCGTCCGAGAACTGAGCTGCTGGTGAGGTCAGTGGAGGTTCTGCCATTTTCAGTCCTCAGTAATTCTTATCAATTGTCAATCACTTAGTAAACTATCCAAGTAAAAAAAATAAAGGTCACTACAACTCCAAACTCCACAGACTCGACTCGATTCTCGATTTCAGCAGGTGAGATGACGAAGCGAGGCCGAAAACTGCAAGCTGCTACATTCCAAATTCCAAGGTTAACAAACTTTTATAACCTGTAGTTTTTGATTTTTGATTTTTATCACCTTCGCAACACAAATTGAACCAAAAATGGAACAGACAAAGTTTTTTTAGACACTTTATTTTATTAGTCTTTCCTTCCGAGTCATAAATTCAGCATTTTTCTCTGTAGTTTTTAGTTTGTGGTTTGCGGTATTTACAGGACACTTTACTCGCACCTCATACTAATTACTAATATTTCAAGTTTCCCTTTGCTTTCGCATCGCTACTTAACACAAACCCGAGAATCGAGAGCCGAGAGTAGATTTGAAATCCACGTAAAACGTAACTACGATAAAATAAAAACACTCAACAAAAGGAAGCGCAATTTATTTTATTTTTGACACATGAGACTTGACTCGAATTTCTTATCATTATCAATTATTATCATTATTGAACAATCAACAAACAAGTGAGTGTAAAAAACACAAAATCCTTTGGATATTTTGACCGATCCCCGATGCATTTTCTTTTATTCAAACT
>JAQGBH010006217.1:0-12878 GCA_034698265.1 Sminthurinus aureus | reverse complement strand
CAACCCCTGATAAACATTTTGTAAGTGGGTCGAGCGATCTGGACTCACATGGAGCAACTTGAATTTTTGGACATTGATATAACTTTGAAATGTACATTAGGATGAGTTCAAAATAATCTGGATCCAGCTGCTCTGGACTCGTGTTTTACGGGACTAAGCCAAGAAGATTGTCTACGACTTGTCGAACTGAAGGAGGTGGACAGGCTTTTGAAAAAGTGGGGTTCCCAAGTTCAGGTTCCAGAGTCAGAGATGCAGGCTGAGAGGAAATTTCCATCCATTTTGGATTTGAAACGTACGACAAAGTTTTTCATTCGCCATCTAGAATCTAGAATCTGGAAAGAATTTTTAAGTTTTCAGAGGATTTTTTACTTGATTTTAATAGTAATTCGTACCTTGTAATTTGAAAAGCTTTTGTTGTGACATTTTGTAGACTTGAAGAGATTGCATTTGGGAAATGAGTTGTACAGCAAGTGTCATTTACAATCACGACAAATATTTACACTCAATGGTCAATGGTCAATGGTCAATGGAAAATGATATCTAATCATCAGTTTGGTTGAAACATTTGGAGAAATTCCCCCAGACTCATTAATAATGAAAGAACTAATTGATACGGATTTTTAAATCTTCTCTGTTGAATTTTTGTACTTGTAAAATGTAAAATGTCTTGAAAATTCAAGTGACTGCATTTACTCGCATTTCACAATAATGCTTTTATTTCGCTACATTGTATTTTTTACATTAAAAAAATCAGAACATTCCAATCTTATTTTTTTACATGTGACATGTGACAGTTTAAAAGTAAATGGTAAATAGTAAACATGATAGTAAAATTTGCTTGTTTGTTTTTGGAGATTGGAGATTTTTTAATCAGGTTAATCAAAAGGGGGGCTCCTCGCAATAACCATGGTAGCAACTATTTCCACAACAGTCTGCTGAATACTGACGCTCAGAGGAGAAGATATGGAGGGAGCGCAAGACACATTTCCTTGGATTCCTATTCATCCGCCATGGGGCCATTACAATGTAAGACATCAGAGTCAATTATTATCGATTTACATTTCCAAAGGCAAACCAAACGCAAGAAAAAATTTGCAACGAAAATAGTTGGAAAATAAACTCTAATTGTTTTTGGTTTTAGAACGGTCGCTTTCAAATTCCACCTTGTGTGCCACAAGGCGGGGGTTGTGATGGAAGGCGGCAACAGGAATGTTGTTACCCCAACGTTTGCGTAGAAGATCAGTGCATTTCCCAAGAAGGTGGGCCTGGTGGTGGTGACTAACTGTAAATCACAAAACCGAAGGCCAACTGAACTGCGTCAAGTCAAGTTTTATTTGGATTCTCAAAAAAAGAAAAGAAATTGATTTTGCTTGCTGTACATGTTGCACAAATCAAATTGTCACTACTATCTAAAATATAATTACTGTGGATTCAAAAGATATAAAATAACACCACAAAAACTAGTGTATTTAGAAAGTGAATAAAGGTTTTCAATCAGCTGTGGACTTGAGACTTTGAGCAGTCAGGTTACGTTCGAACAAAAACATTTGTAAACTCCAACCTTAGTTAGCTCTTAATTGAACTTTGTGCATAATTTCAACGCCTCTCAAAAAAACAGAATCTGTTTTACGCATCTTTGTCACTAGATTCAGCATGAATAATCTACGGCTTCTACAAAGGCTCATTCAATTTCAAGTACTGGTTCATAAAGTTCATGGGACTAAAAGTTACATCCATTTTCCAGCAAATTGACTCTGCAGACACTTACCTTCTCCATCTCAATAATTGCTGATTGAACCGCAAGGGCTTTGAGCTTCCAATGTGCTACAGTTTAATGGATGGCGTTGAAAATCAGTATTAGAAATTGCAGAATTTATTGCAAATACCAAATAACATTGAAAATAATCGGAATAAAATTGACATGGAAATGAAATAAGAAAGAGAACCAAAGCCGGCGGGATACAATTTTTCAATGAGGGACTTGAGCCGAATTCTGAAAACCTTACGGGTACGGGTACAAATATATGATCGTGAAAATGATTATAATCAGGAGATAAATTTTAGGCAAAGTTCCCCTGTTGATAATTTTTACAGTACAAGTAAAACACAAAATTAGGCAGATAGTTTAAATGGTTACGACACTTTTATAGTTACCCGTGAATAAATTACAGTTATTGCAGTAGGGTATTTTTGTTTAGAGAAATCGCGTTATGAAAAATATTATGGTATATGGCATATGGACCTTTGATTTTGAGTCAACGGTCCAAATTTTCTGCCACTGGTCAAAATGTTTGACCAGTGGCAGATAATGGTGTCACAAGTGAGAATCTAGATTAGAATTAAGAATTAACCCCATTTGTTTTTTGTCCTGCAGTACGAGATCCCGGATTCATGCTACAAACTTTTAAGTGGCGTTAGAATGCTGCAAAATTACTTTCTAATTGAATTCTTGAGATAACAGAATTAGGATAATCTTTTAACGGTGATGAAACAAATCCTATGTTTTGTGTTTTTCCGAAATTTTCTAAATGCCTTATGAAGCTTAAGATTTGAGATCTAAACGAGCTAAACATGGAAATCGGAAAATCAACGAAACATTAACTGGGCGTTAAATTGTAAAAAGCATAATGAATCACAAGTATTTAGTAATGTATATTTATTATTAAAACTAAAATAATTAAATGTTCAACATCATTTAACCTTTAAACTTGTGGAGTTTAATTACAATATTATGTGCAAAATAATTTTAATGAGATTACGACACTTCGTAATTTTCTCATGCTAATTATTTCATTACGTTCATGTTTCCTACACGTTGGAGATGTCCTTGAAATGAGCCGCTGTGTTCAAAGTGAAAATCACGTGCAGACGAGAAGTGAGAATTTAACGGAATAAAACGGAAAATTTTGGAATAGGTCGACAATTAGTTAATTTTTGTGGTTTTTGTTAAGTTAGTTGTTTGATTGAAAAATTGATTGAAGAAGTTGTGACAAAAAATAATTCTTGACCACAGGAAAAAAGGGGAGAAAAGCAAGTAAAAATGGTAAGTTTCTATTGTATTGAGTATTGAATTTAAAGTATTGTGATATTTTATGAATTATGGATTATTAAATATTTTGATAAGCGTTATTTGTGTTTACTATATGCTCAAGACTTGAGATAAGAATAATAATAATTATTTCAAGTCCTTAGCATAGTAAGTAATAGATAAATTAATAATAATTATTTTTTTTGTTAGAGCGAGACAAATAATCAAAAGGCAAGTTCGTCAGCATCATTTGAAAAGACCAAAATGGCTTTGGACTTTATTCTTGAGGAACTTGAAGATAAAGATGGAGCAGTGGAGAAGAAGCTGAAAAAGGGAACAAATGATGAGAATGACGGTCAAGTTGAAAAATCATTTAATGATTTGCCACCAGAGGTAAAACGATAGTTAACAAAATTAAATGATGATGAACTTACAACAAAAAATTGCATGCAATAATAATTTTTTTTAAAGAGAAAAACAAAATTGATAATATATTATTATGCAATTTGCATACAAAAAACAAAAATAAATAGTAAAATGCATTTTTATCAGAAGCAATCAATAATAATTGTTTGTTGGTCCTTGCAGATGTTGATGAAAATTCTCAAAAAACTGGATGATGAACATCTTTTTCTCTACAGACTTGTTAATCGTCAATGGAACGGAGTTGCTAGTAAAATCTTACAAACAAATGCTGGTGTTGAACTCCAATTTGAGTGTTCCAATGTCAAAAACGAGATGCGAATTAAAGGGAAAAATAAAATGAGTTTTAAAATGTTAATCAAATATTTTGAAGACTCGCCAAATTTTCCTTACTCTCGCCTCCGCTTTGATCAAGTTCAGACGTCATTCTTTAAACACTGTGATTGGATAAAATTAATTGCTAATCATGGAGAAAGAATTAAATGTCTGATATTGGGAATGTTGGAAGGAGATGTTATCCAAATGTCAAAGGAATTAACGCAGTTGTTATTTAATCAACTACCAAATCTTCAACAATTTGGTTTTCAATTTATATCGACAAATGCCTCATCAAAAATTCAACTATTTGCACCAACTTTAAACTCTGAAAAAGTTCGGCTTCCTCATCTCAAAATCATTTATCTGGATGACTCCTCTTTCACACGACAAAGTGAATTTGTCACGGATATTCTTGATGCAGCCGTAAATTTACAGAAAATTGAATTATTTCGTGTACAGCTTGGACGTCAGAAACCCATTAAACAATTTCTCTTTCTTCATTCTCTTGGAAAACTTCATCTTCTTCAATGTGCCTCCGTTGAACTAACTCCTGAAGTTTTGTCCAGTGTCAAGGAAAAATGTACGACTTTTCCGGAGTTTAAACTAAAGGAACTGGAATTGCACTGGAGCATCTACGGAACCGAACATCTTTGGCAAGAAGCTACAGTTTTTCTGTCCAATTTATTTGACTCCAGCAAAGATACTTTGACCAAATTGAGTATGCCATCATTGGGATTTTTGACTGAGCTTCAACTTCCGACATTCAACAAACTCACCAACTTGTCCATTAACAGGCAAAAACTTGCAAAGTTTTTGCCTGATGAAGTGATCCTCACTAAAATTGTTCCTGTGCTCCATTCTCTAGGTACAAAAAATTATTATTATTAATTATTATTATTATTATTGAATTATTAAAAAATGTACTAAACCAATGCCGTTTCTTAATTTACTTGTCAATAATAATGTTTTTCAATATCGTTTATCTTTATCCATTTTGACATAAATATTTTTTTTATCAGAGCTAGAGCTTCCTTGGACAATTGCGTTTCCTCATTTCGGTTATATGCAATCTTTGCGATCACTAGAGACTCTTCATGTTCCAGTAAAAAGCATGTCCTCAAATTCCATTGCTCAAATTTCTTGCATTTGTCCAAACCTGAAGAATTTTAAGGTTTGTAAACAAAACGGTTATTTGAATGGAGGCCTAGAGGATTTTTCTGAAGTGGGCGAGGTAATCTGGAATCATTTTACCAAACTCCAGTCTTTGGAACTAGACATTAACGTGGATTGTTCAAGTATTGATGACCATGCTATTGATTCCTGTATCACTGGAATTTCAAAAGAAGAGTGCAAACGTCTTTATCAGCTGAACATTGATGATCAAGCTTTGAAATTGGCCGGATCTCAATTGGAGATCCCTGATTCGGAGTGGGAGACAACCCGAGAAAATGTCTCCATTTTGAATCTCAAAGGTAAAATATTTGAAAAGTACCAAAATCCAAAATGTTTAGTTGATGCACAACAGGTTGAAAATTGAACAAAAAAATCATTTATCATCCATAATATTTTCATGCCATTGATATTGTTTTTATTTTATTTTGATTCTATTATAGATTTGAAAAGTTTGACAGTCCGTTTGGTTTCCAAATTGTCAACTAAAAGAAAATTAGATTTGGCAATGACTTGCGTCAGTGAAAAATATGCTCTGAAACTCATGGACAATCTTACTTACAACATCAAGAGAGAATGAAACACATGATAAGATATTGAATATTTTCGATTTTTTTTATGCTGTTTTGTCAATTTTCAAATAGCTGAATTTACTTAAACATTCTCTGTACTAAATTTTTTGTAGTTTTATGAATTATTATTATTTACAAATTGAATTTTAATTGCTGATGAACAAAACCAAAGTAGTTTCCAATAGCTATATAAAAGCAATATAAGTACAAGCAATCCACTTGCCAAAATGTTTCCACAACCTTTCCTGAAAATTAATCCAAACTACAGAATGTCATTTTGATTTTTGTTATATTTTTGTTTGACCCTTTTTCGTTTATTTTAGTACTCTCCTCCGATTTTATATACAGACTCTCTTTGCTTTGAAATAATAATAATAGTAATAATTATTAATGTAATTGAATCCGGGTAAAATTAAATAAATTCTGTAACCCAAATGTTGTCATGCTAAATAAATAATAAATTTAATAAAAATGCCTTTAAAATACAACCCAAAGCGACGATTGAAATGTATATATTTAAAACTTTATCCAAATGTTAGATAAACTATTTGAGACTAATTTCTGCATCCAATAACAATAATTATCAATGATGTCTTAAATTTTATCCAGATTTCATGCGTGGAATTTTATATTATAATATAATTTAGAATTTATAAAACGGAATATGTTGAGTTATTTCTTTTGTTGGATTCTAAATTCAAAATCCAACTGCAGTTCAATTAGTTTAATATTAAATATTCAATATTCAAAGACACAGTGAAAACACAAAAGGTAGGAAAAATTATTGCTTTTTAAATGAATTAGTTTGATAAGTTACGCTTCAAAATCTTGAAAAACTGTACAATGCTTTAACTTTTGTTTGTGCTTTCGATTTTAGGCGATATACTCAAAAGAAAAGGGCAATTAAACTTCGATGAACCCAGCGGAGTTTTGCAGGTTCATTTATTTTATTTTTTTGACAGTTGTTTGTGAGATTGATGTTACGTCGAGTCGCATTTTGGTTCTTTACATTTGAAATGTCGGAAGTTGGATTTTGGGTCAGAGTGCACTCTTTTTAAATGGCTTCTGACATTTTGTCTTACTCTTGCTTGGAATGGACAAAGTTCACATTTGTACCGTCGTTCCTCAGCATGACTCTCCGAATGCCTTGAAAGTTCGCTTTTAAAGTTACAACGGAACTCACAGGAGTCAAATGAACAGGCAAAGAGCTTCTCAAATGTGTGTCTCTGTTTGATGTGAGTGGAGATATTTCCTTTTTTTCGCGTTGAATATTCACAAAACTGGACTGGGCATGGAAATAAAGGGAGTTGGTCGCCCTCTTTTGGATGAATGTTGAGTTGATGCCATTTGAGATTACCCTTATCAGATACCGAAAATTCACAATTTGGCTGTGGGCATTTGAAGGGTTTTTCTTTTGTGTGGGTTCTCGTGTGATTTTGAAGGTGACCCAAAGTAGTGGTGGCATAAGAACAGAGTTCAAATTGACAAACGAATGGTTTTTCTCCCGTGTGAGTTCGAGTGTGAATGATGAGGCTTTCTTTGCGCCTTGTGGAATAATTGCAATTGGGATGATAACAAACGAAAGATTTTTCATCAGAGTGGATTTTTGAGTGGATTCTGAGTCTTGAGTTGGTTTTGGCAGAGTATGAGCATCCAGGATGTGAACATGGAAAAGGTCGAGAAGATTCGGATCCGGTCGATGATCGAAGGTTGTGCACATTGTACAAATGCTGCTGAATATTTTTCGTCCATTTTGCCTTGAAGGGGCACTCGGGGCATTTGAAGGGCTTTTCAGTCGAGTGGGTTCCTAAATGGTTTTTGTAGTGGGTGATATTTCTTGTTGAATAAGGACAGAGGGCGCATTGGTGCACGACCAGATTTCGTTTCTTCCTTCTACCGGATTTGTAAGTTTGCTTAGCAGCAGCTGAAGAAGACGAAGGAGCAGCATCATCATCTGGGCCTTGGCTTCTTTGACGTTGCATGAAACTCTACAAAAAACAGAAAAATAAAATAAATTTGAAAATTAATTGCACTGAACAATTTTAACAGCAGTCTATCAATTTGTCGCTGTTGGGTACAACAGATCCAACTCGTCAAAACAGTATTGTTATGTAGTGTAGAAAGAAACGGATATTTTCCTCACGGCTTTTACGAAATGATTTATATTTTCTGTTCCTTTTCATAAGGTCCAAAGCTGATAAATTTGTTCTGTTGTCTCGTGTCTCGTGTTTATCTTGAATATTTAATGTACTCAAAAGTGTGTAGTGTGTAGACTGTTTTTGATTTGTATGAATAAAAAAATTTGATATTTTCTATCACAAGTTTTTCTTGTTGATGTGGGAAGACGAAGGAATAAAGAGTCCGGTAGTAAACTAAAATCAAAAAAATCTTTAAGTGCAACATCCACGACCGAGGGTTGACGGACTAATCTGAATCGGAACTTGGAATTAACCTCCAGGCTCTAAACTCAAAACTCAAAACTCAAAACTCAAAGCTCAAAGGTTTAGTCCTTGCGTGTTGTGTAGTCCAAAGACAAATGGAAAAACAGGTAGTAAATTCCTTGTGCAAGGGTGAACACTATAACACAAAAGGGACAACAAACGAAGTAAGAGAATGGAAAATTTGTTGAATTGTGAATTCCACTAAGAATTGTGGATGAATCCCAAGAACATAATCCAGAAAACAAAAGAATACACAAGAATGAAGAAACAAGGACAAAAAAGACAAAGTAGAAACGAATCGAGTTTAAAGTTCAAAGTTCTTCGGTATTGTTTCAACCTTGGCGTTCCCAATTAAAGTCGTCAAATTTCCAAATTGATAAACTTTGAGCTTTGAGGGAATTGTTAAAAAACCTGTCATTTCTTTTACGTCGATGTAACATGTTACAATTTCCTTTCCGGCTGTTTCACAAATTCAAATTCAAATTCAAGCAAAAGTGTATCAAATTAAATTAGTTTTACTGTAGTTTTACTGTGCCTTCTCCATGTGTTACTTTGGTGCTGTTCATGCACCAAAGTAAAGATATTCGGAATTTGGTTGCTTTGGAAAAGTTATGAACCTTGATGTTTTTATTTAAAATACAAATTAGTTGTTGGTTATGAGTTATGAGGCATTTAATATCAGTATAAATCTTTCTAATTTGTTTTCTGGACCAATCCGCTTCGTTTGCTTTATTCAACTAAATGTGAATAGCGTATCTTCTCGAGCAGACCGGACGAGAATGTCACTTTTATTTTACACGGTTAGAGTTTTACAACTATCAGCATCATTTTTCAAAATCATTTTTCAATTATTCACTATGCACTTTTACAGATCTTAGGGATCGGCTCTCGTAAGCCATCGGAAGTTATCAAATCGTTTTTAATTTTCTTCGAATTGGAATTTTTCCTATGTCATCATTGTCTCTGAATATTTTAAGTTTGCTAACAAAATAATCCATGAAAAAAATTCATTTCAATGACTCCACTCAAACCCTATTTAAACATTTACAAACTTAGAGCTAAAAATGTCACATGTTTCATAAGCAAAATACATAACAGATCAAAATAGAACCTAAAAGACGGAAAATTGAAACTACGACGTATTTCAAGCAAAATTTATGATTCCTCACCGTTTCCGAGATAATGCAACAAACGTAAAAATAAATGTAAAAAATTGCAATTTTGACCCATTTGGAGCCAGGTTGAAAAATATGGTTCCCAGGGTCGTAGGAGGTCGGGATATGGCGCAAATTTTCGGCATGCAAAAGTTTGACCCCCTTTTACAAATATCCCAAATCCACTGTCAAAAATGCGAATTTCCTTATCATTTCCGAGATAATGCAAGAAACGCAAAAAGAAATTTAGAAAATTGCAAAATATTGCAAAAAAACTATTTACGTGCTGGGTAACCATTTGGTGTTTTACGGTAATACTACATCGCACATTGGGATTGCATTGATGCATGGCCGAGTTGTTTCATATTCAATATTTTATAAAACTCTAGGTCTGAAAACCTAGACAGAAAATATTTACGATTCAAGCAGAAATGAGCATTTAAATCTTAAACTGCAGCTTAAAATTTATTGAGCGTTAAACAGGCTTCAAAGGCTCCAAAGTTCGGGCACTAAAGTTGACCTTGTGTGGATTATCTAAATATGAATACAGTACCAAATTCCAGGAACAAGGAAGAATGTCGTTGAAGAAATCCACGATATTTTATGTCTTTCAATGTGACTTTTGCAAAGGAGCTGTACCAAAGCAAATCATAAAGAATGAGGGCAAGAAATAGAAAAGGGACGAATATAAAATATTCAAAATTGTAGAGTTTTCCACTCTCTTCCTTACACTCATTTAGCCTTGTATTCAGCTTTAATGCGCAACTGAAAGGATTTGAGTTGTGCAAGTTGTGAGGAAAGGCAGTAAATTCGCTTATGAATAATTTAAGCGTTAAATAAAACCGAGAAATTGAATTTTCATGTCTCGATTTCTCGGCCAATGAAATTTTCTGGACAACAGGCAAAATATGCATGTACCTAAGCCATTTCGTTCCGTAATTTACATGGCAGTGTTGAACGTAATGAAATAAGCGACAAATACAAAGCCGCAGCTTTCGTTAATTAAAACCGATTTATCAGATCATTTTATCCTTACGTGTATTTAGCACGGAATTTCATAAGTGGAACACACCACACGGGGAGAAGGATGTGCTCCTGGAGGAACTCATGGCCAATCATCAGCCAAGTTTATTTGTTACATAAGAAAATCAATAAATCGAAGCTACAGAAACGATCGCCAACGGAGAAATTCATTCTGCTCCGAATTCTCCTTCATTCCACAACCAACTTTATTCCATTCCGACTGTTCATTTTCCTTCAGTTTAACCTCACTAAATACTTTGTTCAGGATAAATTGTGAATTTGAAAACTAAAACTATTGGAAAACCTGAGAATTTTTGTAAAAAAAGAGTTGAAGGCAGAAATTGTTAAAAATGTTGAGTTGGGAAGAAAATTTGTGGAATTTCAAAGCCATCAAAATCTACTCCGCTTTGAATATTTTCCCCATTGAAATTGACATGAAAACGGGAAAAATACGGAAGCAGACGAGTAAAATCCGAGTTTTCCTGTACAAAATTCTATTTTGGCTCTCGGTTCTTCATGGTCTTTACATGTTTGGAAGGATAATCCAGACAATTGTGGAGCCAGAAAAGTATTTCCGATGGGATCATTTTACCGTTCATTTTATGGCTGTAGTTGCTTACCCTAATTTTTACTGGACAAGTTTTCTTCTACTGTTGAGAAATCCGGAAGGAAGCATCATCATTTTCAACCAACTTTTTGTGAGGCGGGAAAACCCTGTGCAAAAAATGATTGACCTGGAATTCAAATTCAACGCCAAACATCAACAGGGAAAAACAGGTAGGAAAAAAAATACCGAGTACCGAGAAATTTTAAAAGGAAAAATAATTAATTTGTTTTCCTTCCACATAATTATACGATATAAAGTGAAAAAAGTGAATAAACTTAATGAAAGAACAACATATTTAAATCAATTAATTGTTTATTTTAAGGAAATTTACAACGACAAGAAAAATTTGAGTTGTAAAAAAATCTTGTATTTTAAATTTCAGGGCGAAAATCTGGAATCAGAAATCAAGAAAATTGGCTTGAAGATGTAAATCTGGAGATGATGGAAAAATCCGGTTCCGATTTTTCTGGAATTCGTCCGCTGCTGTCATATCCTCTTGATGAATTATTAGCCAGGACAAGTGCTTTTATTATGCTGTACACGGTATCGTTGGTCTTCACCGTTTTATCTTCGGATCCGACTCGACTTCAAATTTGGTACTCGTCTCTTCCGCCAGAGTGGCAAAATCCATTCAGTTTCCCCATTCTTATGACGGCGGAAGTACCTTTTTTGTTGCTCTGCTCTGGCACCAGTTTTTTCACCGTGTATCTTCAAGTGCTGTTCTTGAGCAAATGTCAAATGGAATTTCAGCAGATGAATCTTCAACTCGGGTAAAAAATATTCAACGTCATTTTAATATCAATGTAATAAAAAATGAATGTTGTTGGGAAAATGTCCAGCTTGGACGCCGTTTGAAGTTTTTAAAAACCTTTTTTGCCTATAGAAATCTGATGGAAAATTTCCAAAATCGTTCGGAGGAGAATCGAGAAATTCGGACGGAAATGTGGATCCTTCGCCAAATTTTGAAGGAGATGAAGGAACTCATCCTTTTCATTGAACTCTTCAATCGCGCCCTTCCTTTCTGCATTTTCTCCTTCAAAATCTTTTGCTTGTCCCTTTCCATCATCTTTTACTTCTTCGTGATCCGTCACTTTCAGGATTTTCCATTTCTTGCACTTTTTGCCAGCTATCTTGCAAGCTCCACGACTGTCTGGTATGTGATCATGTACCAACACGCTTTTTCCATCCCCGAACAAATGAACGACTTGAAAAATCAGTTTCTCCTCACTTGTCGAAAATCTGTACATGAGTCCAAATCCGGAGCTGTTGGACCAAATCCAAATCGAAATGAAATCCGTCGGTTTGGGTTTTGGGCGGAAATGAAGAGAGAAATTCGGCGGATTCAAAATACCGGGATAAAAGTCGGCAGTTTTCACCAGATGGAAAGAGAATCTACACCAATTTTTATTGACTTTGTCACTTATCAGGTTGTCAGCCTTCTCGTCTCATTTCCACGCTAAAATCCATTATAAAAATTGTACTTCAAATTGTCAACAGGGTCAAATGTCAAATGACCCGGAAAATTTCAATAAAATCTAACACGTTTTTACAAGAGAACACAATAAAAAATTCTCAATACTTTTTGGATGAATTTCCCGTCACCCTTTCAGACACTGTGATTTCATATTATGAATAATTATATGTACAATAAAAATGTAATTTTATAATAATATAATGTTTATTGTGCTTTAAAAATATTATTATGTGTTTTGTATTATGTAGTGTTATATGTATTGTCATTTGTTCAACATTAGAAATATTCGAGAACATTTTGTAATGTATTAAGAGTTATTGTAATTATTTATTAGCTATAACATTGGAATATTTTGTATGTATTAGATATTGACCATTTGTTATAACATGTAAACGCTAAAACGAAAAAGTACTGAGAGTTGATGTTGAAATATGTAATATGTGTTTTGAACCTATAACCAATATCAAAAATCCCAATCAAAAATACATGTTCAAATATCAAATGCTAAGTCACTATTTAATGTTAAAATACAAAATAAAATCGCTAATGATAGTAAAAATATACAGAATATCCAATTTTTTTTACCAGTATAAAAATTACCAAAGTAAGGATGACTTTTGTCCAGTGCTGATTGAAAATCAACTTGGGATTAATTTTGATTGTTGTCT
>JAQGBH010006216.1:0-12879 GCA_034698265.1 Sminthurinus aureus | reverse complement strand
GCCGTCTTCGGGTTGGGAGACCACTTATGTATATTTGTGAAACCCTTTAAGACGTAAATAAAGTGAATAATAATAATTGTTAGAGGAGGAAAAGGATAAAGGATAACGGATCAGGAAGTGAAAGAACATAGAATTCAACGTCCGGTTAACTTTCCGATAGCTTTCTCCGGAGAAAAAATATAGAATATAGCCCATGGTGAAATGCTAGTTTTCTAAAGAGCGCAAACGTTTCTACTTTATACTTTGTATAAACTTTTTTGTACTACATTCTAGCACCAAAAGACCAAAAACCAAGTGCCAAAGACAAGGTACAAAGTAAATATTGTCGTCCACTCGAAACTCGGAACAATACTGATGAAAAATAAATGGGAGAGGACAGGGAAAGAACCTGATAGCAGATAGCAGTTGATTGCTCTGTCTCTTGTAGTTATCGATACTCCCATACTCCCAGAGTCTTTGACCGCATGGCTATGCACTGGTTAATATTGACTGTGTAGATTGTAGACTGAAGACTGTACACTGTACACTGTGTACTGTGTACTTTTCCACACATGTCTATTGTAAATTTTGTCCCGTGGAAGCTACAAGCTGGGAGCTGAAGCTGCGTCATTGTTTATTTCAAACTTTGACTTTGACTTTGACTTTGATACAACATCTCAATCTCCATTTCAATCCACAATGTAAACACAAACATCAAGTCAAATACAAATACAAGTACAAATCCAGAGTCATCGTCAACGGAGGTTATGTACACACATTACAAAAATAATAACAAAGTACAATCTAATTTGGTGGTATCTTCTATGTTTAACATTTTCCAGCCCTCAAACTGAACAAACTGAACAGTGGCTGTTCTGAATGCATTCCATCCGAGTTCGTAGTCCATGTATAACTAGATTCTAGATATGTGTTGTGGAATTTAAAGCTGACGCTGAAACGGATTTTTTTTCTGGTTTGTTTGGCATTCCTAATAAAAATCACAGCTGAGTTTTTGAAAACGTTAGACAAAGAAAAGCACACATTTTTACATATTACATTTTTCTTTGTGTATAAGAAATGAGGAAAGGCCAAAAGCAATAGTTTTTATATTTTAGTATCCTGTTTTATGATATTTTAAAAAAGAATTTGTTTACTGCCAACTGCGTTGCTATGAGTTCAATATTCGATATCAGAGATAAAAAATAAACATTGTAGATATTTATCTATGAGTATGTAGTATGTATATGAATGTTTCCCGGTAAAATTTATGCAAACAAGTCTAATTAAATCATGCAATTAGTATAAAACAAGCTTGTAAAAGCTTAAACCTTTCCCAGGTTCTCCGTTTCCGTTCTTTTCTTTGTGTTTTTCCTGAGGTTCTCGTAGATTCACAGGCCAAATTTGCCTAAATTCTAAACTTTTCTCTTAAAGGAGAAATTGATCTGTGCTTGGTTCTTGATTAAAGTACCCAAGAGAACTGGGCTGGGCTGTAATCAGGAAAAGTTTTGTAGTAGAACTCATCCGCTTAGCAATATGCAACAAGTTTCTGTACTTGTAATAAAAGATCAAACCAACGGGGAAAATAGAAAAGAACGCTCAATCTTGAATCTTGAGTCATGAGCCTTGAGTTTTGAGTCTAGACTTGATGCAGGTTTTGCACGCGATCCATTACAGATGATGAAAATCTTTTGTAATGAAAGGATGAAACTTTTATGGGACAAGTTTGTGCATGAATTAAATAGAGATTATATGTAGATACAGCTTATTATGTCCCATAACTTTTGATCTTTTGTAATGAGGTATCTATGATATCTATTCAAATCACCCCTTTGTAGGTATGTACTGATTTTCCATGTTCAAGAATTGTTATGCCTTAAATAATAACCAGCTTTACAACATCCTTACAGTATAAAATATAACAGATCATAAAGACAAAATCAATATTCGTACAATACGCTTTTTTATGTAGCCGATTTGACTGTAACTGTAACTGAGACTTTTCTCAAATTTTAGTATCACTGTTGATTGTTGATAATATCCCGCTTAAATCTCTAACATCATGTAACATCAAACATAATTTACTAATAAGACGAAACATTTTGGAAAAATACAACATGTACTAACATTTTCAAGAAATACTGAAACGCCAAGCATTAAAATTTATATAATTAGTCTTTTCATTCACAATTTCTGTTTTATTTTTCTTCCAGGTTTGGGGCTATAATTCAGGACTTGGCAATTTTGGACGATCTATTAAAAAATGGATATGATAGGCGAGCTACTCCAACAAATCACTTCAGTACGCGTTTTACTAATAATTTTTTAACAATTCCTGAAAAAGGAAATTTTGATTTATGATTTTTGAGGAAGTTGATTTTTCTTTTTACTACAACCAAATTAATTTTGATTTGTTACTTAGATAACACGACTCCTACTCAAGTGAACGTGTCCATTTTAGTCCGTAGTTTTTCCAGTCCCAGTCCAATGTCCATGGTAAGTTGAGATTGAAAAACTAAAAAAATGAAACATAATACGACGCATGATATGTTGGACTTTAGACTGTACCATGAAATCCCAAGCTAAAATAGTGCTTTAAAATTTTGTGTGCAAATTACTGAGCAGCATCGTTCCAGTTAAAAAAAAGTACGCTACGTATAATCCCCGCTAGTTTGAATTTAAATAAATACTAAATGTTTCAGGGGCAAAAATACCAAATTTTTTATCTGTATTCTCTGGTTTTTTGATACAGTCTAAAATCTAAAATGCATCCATCCAACTTTGCACACGAACATGCACATTGAACTTGCTTTGTAAATCTTGAATCTTGAACAATCACGATATTTTACTTTACATGTTTTACATCCCCTCAGGATTATAAAACAGATCTCTACCTGCGGCAAAAATGGAAAGATGAGAGACTCAAACATGAAAATTTGAAAAAGCCGTTAGATTTGAGTGATCCAAATCTAGTAAAAGCGATTTGGAAGCCTGAAGTATATTTTCCGAATGCAAAGGATGCAGATTTCCAATTCGTCACTGTTCCAAACGTTCTGGTTCGGATTCACCCGGATGGAGAAATCCTCTACATGCTCAGGTTTGCCACCAGCTATGTTCAATATACAATATACATATTTATTCCTATGTAGCCTCATATTTCACATTTTTCATGCATCTCTCTGGAGAAACACATAAAGAATGAGTATACATTTTCATATTTCTTGCATAAATCGGATGTTGGATAAAACAAGCAGCTTTTCTATGTACTGATATTGATATTGATATTAGTATCAATATCAATATCGATATCGATATTATTATATTCTTGTAAGGTCCAAAAAACTTGAAGCAGAACTTGGTTCACTAAATGTTTACATTTAACCATATTTGAATTCTTTCACAAGGGAAATTTGTGTATTATTAGCTCAATACTCAATACGTATACTTTTTTGACAAAATATGCAATTATAAATACAGATAAATATACGCATGGCATGGGGAAACATTGGCAATACAATTTAAAAGTATCTACTATATTCACCATTTAAACTGGAAATCGTAGTCAAAAAGAGATACAGATACAGATAAATAGTTCCCAATATTTGAATAACGAAGTTTTTCCTCATTTTCCTCTATTTGCTATCCTTCACAAACATTGTGTATGTAATATGTAATACAGATATGAATTCATTTTTAAAATAAATATTTGACAAAATCTACTTTCAACCAGCAGAGGTTCACATATTCCCTCATCGACATGTCTTAAATTTGGTAAAGAGGGAAGATTTCAAACAACCCAGAAAACGACATGTGCGTAAAATACATATTATACTGTATATGCATTCTTCAATAATACAAAAACGGTATACTGCTGTACATTGTACATGTTACACAAACTGAGTATAAAAGTCACTGGTTTTGTTTACGTAACTTGGTACAACTATTAGAAATGATTGCTGACTATCTCCATCATCATTGGTTCATTGGTTACTGATTACGTTTCAAGTTTGGATTTTAGAGTTTGGGGTTTGGCGTTTGGAAAATGTTTAGGGTGTACTGTGAACTGCTGACTGCTGATGATCTGAGTGCAGCAGGAAATTTTCACAACTCTGAATTTCCTCAGAATCTTCAGAGCTTGCTCTCAAAATTTTTCCGTGTATCTGTCACGATATCTCTACAGAATCGCGATTTATTATATCAATGTCATATTCAGTGTCATCAGTCATCAGATGTGACTCGTAAAGATAACAGTTTGTTTTCCCTTTCAAACTGCAGACATATTATGTACAACGTCGACGTTAGATTGACGGATTTGCCTAGTGTGTACAAATGTACTTTTTTCATTTTTTCAGGTATGATGATTCGGCAATGCTCATGACTTGAGAGTTTCTTCTGTCAATAATTTTTTTTCTACTGTGTATTTAGTCAAAATATCTGATATATGAATATTATTTATATTATCAGCCCATTTTAAATTTCAAGAGAACGAGTACCTTTAGAATTCATTCTTTTCAAGTTGACTAGAGACAGATAGATAAAACAATCATCCAGGCAAAGCGCTGAAGAATTTTTGTCTCCAAACCCCAAATGCATACATCCCCGTTCCCAGTCCCAGTTTACTAATGGAAAAAATCTAGATTGAAAAGAAAGTACGCAGTTTACAGTTTGTAGTTTGTCGTTTGTGGGTTTTCGTATTTGAGATTTGAGCACATAAATCCATCTACTTGATTTTATAAAAGCTACTAGGTATATAGGCACCTAGGCAAAGGTGCCTAGTACCTAGTAGGAATTAGGAATCAACGCAAAACTTTAGACTTTCGACAGTAGACAGTACTGCTTTCTCCTTCAACCCGGTAGACGACAAGGATACTTGGCCTCTTTCCAGTTTTGTTTTCCATTTATTGCCTATTTCAAGTGATATTGACAACTTCATCTACATTTTCTCATCGATTTACCGTCAACTGTTAGGTTTCTGGGTGCTGGTTGTTGGTTGGTTGGTTGGTGGCTGTATGGTACTTTAGCATAATAGCGTAAAATAAATAATGATAACAGAGAAAACCCATACAAAAAAGACGGGAAAATGTCAAGAACTTTTGCTTTTTGAAGCATAGACAAAATTATTCAAAGATATGGCTTTCCGTATGACATTCTGAATATTGTAGATTGTACAGTTGAAATTTTTAAGAAGCTGGGGATGAGACAAATGTTGGAGGTTGGAGAATTGAAAATTGTTTGTGTTGGAAGAGATTAATTTTTCCGCCTTTATTCCTTAAAAATCCGCATTGAGTATACATGTATATACTTTTGTGGCCATGACTGCAAAAGCGAAGGTACGTGACTGTGGTCTCTCGTATCTAGTATCTCGTATCTGGGAATTGCAAATTGTGAGTTAGAGGGAAAATCAGGAAACGAGAAGTAAAATGTTCGTGTCTTGGATAAACATTAAACGTCTTTTCGTGTTGCATATAGATAGATAGAAAGCAAGTGTACATGTACCAATGTACCATAGACCATACGCCATGCATAGTGAAAATCTGAGAGCTTTTGATGTGGTTCCTCGCTTTTGGGTCCCACTCCTTGTCTGTGCTCTTGCTTTTGTTCTTATGCGGATACTATCTCTCTCTCTTTGTGTGGGGATATACTGTATGTACTCCTTTCAATTCTTGATGTCTTTAGTCCTCTATCGTCTACTCATTTCTATTATCAACAACATGATTTGAAAATTAGTTAGATTTGAACTTAGAATTTGAGATTAATGAAGCAAGTTTGATTGTATTTTGTCTGGTGTGTCTTTTGTCTTGTCAAGTCAGAAGACGGATAATTATGGTAATAAGTCCACTAAAAACTGCTCGTGATGAGAAAATGGAATTTTTTTACATTGACATTATTCAAAGTAAACAGATTTGCTACGAAACATTTTATTCTTGTGATGACTACTCTTTACAGATATTTTGTAGAGTGTGGAGTGTAGGTTGTAGATTGTAGATGTTAGGATAATTAGGCAAACATTCAAATTCTATCGCAGCTTTTCCCATTTGAATTATTTGTCGGATTTTCCTCCATCAAAAGATCTAAAGAATGAAATTCCTGGATTTTTCAGCTTTGGTACATAATAACACTTCTATGATCTGTGATGTAATCTATAAATGCACGAGTGGATCCAGTTTCAAGAATCTGAGAATCAGAGTTAATTTAAAGGTTGAAATATCGATTTTTATATGCAAATAAATCAGACTCTTTATTCTCAACTCTCGATGAAAGATGAAAGATGAAACGATCAAGCGAGAAATCTTGCATGTACTTTCTTCTTTGTCACTTGAAACTAAAAATTCATTGATAAGAGTGGAAGCTCATCAAGTGTCATCTGTAATTAGTAATTGGTAATTACTAATTTGGAAGAACTACGCGTACCATTATTATTTACGTGAAATAGTAATGTACTTTGATGGTACAAGCTTAGTGATGAGTGATGAGACAACTGAGATTAGATTAGGTTAGATGAGTTGATTTGAGATGAGAAAAATTGATTCTGAAATTTCATGTATAGTTGTTTAAATACAGACAAACTAGAGATCAAAGGCTTATGTAGAAATTTGTTTTTCTAAAATTATACATGTACCAATTTTTTAAAAATCTGAATAATTCCACTCGTTATGGTTTCTTGATAATTCAACTTACATTCAGTCTTTTATCTCTGATACATAACGAAGAGCGAGCTTCACGTCATGTCAAATTATTTTAGAATCATGCTCCTACTTTGAACTTATTTCTTACGTACACAAGAAATACACAATACACAACACACTTAAACATGCAACATATTGAACATTCCAAGTTCCAAGCCGAGAAAATTCTTGGTAAAATAAGTTTAAAGTTTGATGATAGCGTGCAAGGAAAAAGTATTGCTAGATTAATTCCATTTCAAAATATCTGATTCAATTACCAGTAAATCAACATTGCTAAAATGTTTTGGCAGTGATATGAAATGTTTCGAGTTCTGATTTGTGAGTCTTGAGTTGTGAGTTGTGAATTTATCTGTCTGAGATCTGAGTCATCGTGTTTGCAATACACATGAGTTAACATGAATGGTCTTCAAATAAACTTTTAGATTTAGGATGACAGCTTACATATTACATGTTGCACGGAATATTATATTATGTGTAAATTTCAGCCAGTCTTTTCTACAATGTGAAAAGGGAGAAGAACGGAGATTTCCCAAATGTCCAAAATCCAAAATCCCAAACAAAAGTTATTTCGTTTTGAGTGCTGATTTACAGAGAAACCAGGTCAAAAGGGCATGCCAAATGTCCTGTGTACAAGAGAAACAAAATGTGTACAAAAAAAAGTTTTGTCATTTTTATATTCATATTCATAGTTGATGTTCAATTTATTTATTCATTTCTCATGCATATAATATATAAAATATGGTACATAATAATAATACACGTGTGAAATAAATCTTCAAAGAAATGATTACTCTGTTTTTGAAACTTGTTGAAACTCACATCATATCTATCATAACTATCATTTCTATCATACCTAATATCATAATATCATACCATACCAAAGGATATGACTACAGTACGATACATCCTAGCATATACGTATATATTTTTTTGTCTGAGATTTTTTATTCCATATTTTTGAATTTTTGAACAGGTTGCGTGTCGTTTTCAGTTGTATGATGGACCTTTCCAAGTTCCCTTTGGATCGCCAGGTCTGCACAATGGAAGTCGCCTCATGTACGTAACATACAATCTCTTTCACTCTCTTTTGAATTTTTACTTTCACTCTCATGGACTTTATTTTGGCTCCTTGATTTTCCTTTTTTATTTCCAAGGTGTTTTTGTACGTATGGAACCATGAACCATCTTCTAAGTGTTACATGGACAAGTACATTATGCCCTTCAATTTTTCCGCTTTTCTTCTCCCGACTTATTTTCTCTGAAGGAACGACTTTTTTTATCTGTCAAGTCTAAAAGTAGAGTCTAGAGTCTAGAGTATAGAATCTGGAGAAGGAAAAATCCTCGGGTCTATTCAGTCAAAAGTGAATTTTATATCTGTCTTGAGTCTTGAATCCAGATAATACATAATACGCCAGTGGAAAAGAGCATGGCTACGATAGTTTTTTTTTCTTTTTTTTCTTTCTCTTCTAAAGTAAGTTTATTCTATTTTTCTTGTACATTTGTACATACAGTATTTTTCCTGCCTTTCCCCTTCAATTTCTTTCAAGTTTCAAGTTAACATATAGATACACATGTGGTATTTTCCAAAGAATGCGCGTCTCCTATAGTAGTTCTAGTAGTTCTAGTATTTATAAGAACAGCGTAATACAGATTCCTATTATAGTTCATATCACAGCTTTTTTACTTTACAGTTTATAGGATATCAAAAAAGCCTTAAACTTGCACTGTTCTTATTTTCAGTGCATGTAGAATGTAGAATGTAGATAGTAGATAGTAGTTACATTTGTATGTATGATGTATAGTGTATCCTTTTCTTCTATCTTGACTTTCTCCCAAAACTCAAAACACAAAACTCCAAATGAAAAAAGAAATGAAAGAAAGTAACAGTCACACTTCACATCACATATCATTTGATCCTTCTATCCTTATCCCGATGTACAATGTACATTGAGATCCTTTATTCCATGTTTAGGTTTTTGAGGCATTTGAGTAAGTGTGTACGTGACTTTACTGTGATTCTTTTACCATTATTTTGCTCTTCTTTGAGTTGCCATTTGATGGTGATGTAAGTGTATGTGTGTGTATGTTTGAGTATTTGGCGGTAGAATCTGTACAAAGTCTAACGATATTATTATTGTTATTGCCACTTTTTATCCTTCAACGACTATTTGATAACATCAATTCTACATCTCTTTTATCTTGTAAACAAATCAATCACTATTTCCTTTTCCAGAAATAATGTAGCGTGAAAAATCGGGATCAAGACCAATAATCAAGATGTAGCAAAATATCTTTTGAGTGTTTGCAAAACACACAAGACTTGAGTCTTGAGTCTTGAATCTTGACCATAAAAATTTCCACCAAATGCCGAGTAACTGTATTTACAGAAAACAAAATATGTACATTTCTAAGTCAAATACTAAACTCTAAACTGCTTCTTCATACTTATTTTCTTGACCTTTCCTGTACTCGTAAAGTCGAAAATACAATTTAATTTTGCCAATTTTACTATGTATCTTATGTTTTATTTTAAATTGCATGGTCCGTATTTTTCCATCCTTAAATCAGCATTAACCATTAGATATTGATATTGATATTGATTCCTTTGGTTTGTATCACAAATTACAGAGTAAAAATGGTGAAATGGAAGAAATGTTTACACAATGATTTTTTCATTCTAGTTTCAAAGACGGTGGAAGAACTTCGTTTAGCCTGGGATGGTCACAAACCAGTGGACACTGTCAATCTCAAATTGACATTATTTGACCTGGATCGGATTGAAACATCTGTTTGCTCTGACTCTTCTGGACAGATTGGTACATGAAATAATAGCAATCAATTCTTGATTCAATTAAAGACTTGAGTGGATGAAAGTCCTTAAAAAATTAAGTGGAGGGTATTTTTATTTTTCTTCCATTTATTTCAGGCAACTACAGCTGCCTCATAGCTGAGTTTCATCTGTCACGATCTCTTGGTAAGAAACAAAATATATCTACGTTGACATTATTTGTGTACTCTTTAGAATGTAGTTTCAGGAAGCTTGAGTCTTGAGTCAATACACAAGGCACAATACAAAAAGCATTATATAAGTGCTGGTTTTTACATTGTACATCTATAGGTTTTCACCTTGTTCAGTCCTACCTCCCAACTCTTCTGATGGTTGTAATATCATGGGTGAGTTTTTGGATGGACGTGAATTCCGTCCCTGGAAGAGTTACACTTGGCATCACCACCCTCCTCACGGTTTCTTCAATTTCAACAAATATCCAAGATAATTTACCACAGGCCAGTTATATAAAAGGTACAATAATAAATAATAATAATTGTTACATAAAAAAGAACATGAAGTAGATTGAAAACAGGGAAATTTCAGAATATTATTCTTATTCTTTGTGATATTGTGATATTTGTGTATTATTTTTTAGGTATTGATATTTGGCTTGGAAGTTGTACCGCTTTCGTCTTCTGTGCTCTTCTCGAGTTCACAGTTGTGAATTATCTGTGGAGGAAAGGATGTTGTAGACCAGGTAGAGGGAATCACATCCGTGACTGTAGTGACCAAATTAATGGTGGCCGAGAATACGAGGGCTTTGAGCAAGCTTCACCACCTTGTAACGTGGCATGTACTGCTTCAAGTTTGGTCCATGTAAGAATGAAACTTTCTTTCTTTCTTTTTCTTTTGATCTGTTGTATTCTGTAGTCTGTAGTACAAGTTTCCTTTTTTTTGTTTGATTGCCCATGTCGCCACCTCATAATTAACTTTTAAAGGTATTTTCTCTCCACTCATATTATAAACCCTTAACTAACTATGCATTATATCATATACAGTAGAAAAGTTTATATACATATGGACAAAGGCAGACTACTCCAAGTATGCATTACACATTCCCTGAATCCAATGTGCGTACGGATAGAGTTAAGACAAAAAAATAGTTCTTGCCAAACTTTTTGTAATATACATCAACCGAAATACGAAATACTCTTAGCTTTGGCATTGGCTACAGGGTTGAGGAAAAGATAAAGAGTGAAAAAAGAAGAACAAAGGCGAAAAAAACTAGAGCGAAAAATTCGGAATTCCTCAATTTCTCTCGGAAACTGACTGATTTAATTTATCTTAGCCAAGTGACGGTTGATGTGACTTAGGTAGGTAGTTCCTAGCTCGTAGTTCTGCACATTTGTGCTTGCAAATTTCCTATATTGGTTCCTGACTCAAAGTCTAATAGGATTTTTTTTGCTACTTAACTTGACAAAAACAAGTCATGACTGGCTGGTTTATTCTTGTGATGACTTTTTTTTCTTGGTTTCTTCATCAAAAATCAAAATACAACTATCTACATGTATTATGTAGTGGGTAGAAAATAGAAATGGCGCATCATAAAAACAACACTGAAATCCGCAATACACCCACAAATCACAAATAATAATAATATTAGACATACTTTGATGAAGTGACTTAAATTGAAGAAAAAAGCTAGATATAATAAATTAAAAGGAAATTGAAATTTGAAATAGCTGTCATAAAATAATAAATTTATATAAAAATGTCAAATCAAATCAAAGTTTGCTTAGTTCTTAAATGTTGTACAATACAAAACACAAAATACAAAACACGATTTATTAGCTACATATTGCTTTTTGTTTTTGATTCATCTCCTCTTTGTAGAGTCATCATAGTAGCTTGTGTGAGTCAGCCTATGCAAAAATCCATCAGACCGAAACGCAGAACTCCGCCAATATAGCAGGATTGATTGGAGACAAGAAGAAAAAGCATGATCCACAAGCTCAAGCTCGAAAAATTGACGAAGTCTCCAGATTTGCTTTCCCCTTGTTCTTTCTCCTATTCAACTGTACGTATTGGCCGTACTATCTTCTCACCTAAATCCAACGGGCTAAATAAGGTTTGACAAAATTAATAAACATAAAAGGGTAACAAGTCCGTATAACTTGTGTCGTACTTACACAGTTCATATGCCACAGATCATAGGCCTAGGAAGTAGGCAGTAGGGAGTGAAGCGCAAACCGAGGGATGTGAAAAATCAAAGCTTTCTTTTTCAGAAGAAGAATATTTATTAGTTTTTTTTATGTTCTTTTGTATTTCATAATATGTGCACAGAGATAACAAAAGAGATTTTGAAATTTGAAATTTAAAATCCCATTCAAAATTTTACATTACAGTCCACGGTCTGAATTTTTGTTGATCTTATTCACCATGAAATTGATAATGATTATGGTTTATTTCTTGGTCACAGTTATTTGCATCAGATATTACATAACACTGGATATTGGATTTTTCATGTGCCTCGGTTACACTTTAAAGATAACAGCTGGTCATTTGCTAATATACCGTGAATGAATTTTGAGGTAACTAACTAACTAAAATCATTCAGGAGTTATTACATAATATATCATGTTTGTAGCCATAAAGGAGCTTTGCTGCCTAAAATCTAAAATATAAGAGAAGTTTATTCCTAAATATTAAATAATATTTTCTCCGCGCCAAATACATACACTTGTCTACAATCTAAGATATGCATGTTTCTCTCGATTTTGTAAAAGTTTTGTAATACACGTTACATTGTACATCAGTCAGTGAATAGGAAGTATGAAAATGTATGGTTGATGTGTGATGCGTACTTTAGATGCACGATACAGAATCGAGCATATAGTATAAAAGAAATAATTACGTACACACATAAATTCCGGGCATTTTTTACCGTATACAAAACTTTACATGTAACTTGTAAGTAATCATGTAAAACTCTTCCCATGAATGCGAGAAAACTTGGCGTTGAGACAAAACCTAATGTCACCACAAATTACCAAATTAGTAGAACCACACATACATGTACGAGTGCATAATACATAATACATAACTGGGTGAAGAACACCGCTTGAACGTTCATACTTTAACTAAACAACCAGAAGAATCAGTTCTGGTTTTCAAACTCCTTTGACGTTATTTTGATGTTATATAAACGTACTAAAATAGTAATACTGCGGTCAAAATAATAATGCATCATAAATCATAACCACAGTTTGACACCTATTTGAGAAAGTATGCAAACTTTTGTCATTTTTAACACATGTCTGAATAATATATTACGACTTTGAAAGCTCCTAAATTGATTTAAAAATTTATTTAGGGTTAACTGGGGGATCTGTGGTTTTGAGGTAACTGTGGCGAACACAAATTTAACCCCTTTAAAACGTTTTTCTG
>JAQGBH010006215.1:0-12879 GCA_034698265.1 Sminthurinus aureus | reverse complement strand
GATCAGCATTGATTGTTTGTTGAAAAACATTTCTGACGCAAAAGATTTCTAAACTTTTCTCGGAAATATTTAGTTCTCAGCTCATTGTGTCAATCGTAAAAATACGTCCATGGGCATACGAACGTACTTTTTATGGACGTATCTATACGTCCACGGCACAGAAAGGGTTAATAATATTTAGTATAATCAAATATGTTTTAGGAAGTACAAAAGACATAGAATAAAAAGTAAAAAATTGACTTTTTTAGCACAGAATAAAAAGCAACTAAATGACCAAACGTGATACTTACTCAGATGTACATTAAAACTGTGTATAAATTTCTCCTTGATGCAGTATTAAACTAAATTCGAAATGTGTATTTTGTTAACTTTTATATTTTAATATCTCTAAAATTAAAATTAACATTTTCCATTGATATGAAAAAACCTCTATTCTGCAAGGACTTCAAAGGGTGGATGTGAATATAAATAAAATGTAAGTTCGAAAACAAAAAAAGAGAGCTCTCATTCACAAACATAGACACATCAAAAAGTATCAAAATTATATTTTCACGTAAGTACTTTTATCTTTTATTTAATTGCAAAAGTACAAAAAATGCATTGGACATACACGTGTTCTTACACAACAAATACAATTAACATAAAACCATCAAAATAGTAGTTATTCATGATTTGACATAACAATGCACGTAATAAATTATGCTGATTTTGACTATAAGTTCATCTTACAATGAACAAAACAGGTATCACTAATTATTTTGACAAGTTTACGTATATTTTGAGATCAAAACCTATAGTTGAACAGTTTAAAAACAAATTTAAATATAAATAAGCGTAAACATATTTAAAATCGCTATTTCTATAAAAATGATACAAAACTTCTTGCTGATATGTTATGTATCGTTTTTTTTATAAAACGTTATCAAAACTTATATTGACATTGGCAAGGAAGGTGTCGTCATCATCTGGGAATTCACCAACATGAATATTTGTCGATTTGTCTCCTTGTTGATTATTTTCATAATTATTATTGGAGTTGTTGACGACTGAATTTTGATTTGGAGTTTCCAAATTTAGACTATTTATATGGCCATCAGGAAAAAACGTGTCCATGAATCGCCCCAATTCCTCATCATCAGAATCATTCATAGCATCAACTAGTTCCGTATTTACATCTTCTATTCTCTCTGTATTTACATCTTCTATTCTCTCTGTATTTGCATCTTCTATTCTCTCTGTATTTACTTCAGCAATTGGGTTATTAAGACTATTTCTGTTATTATTATTACTGATGCTTTCACTGGAATCGCTAGAAAGGAGTTGAGAGGAAATATAAGCACTACTACGACTATTAATTACACTACTACAACTACTACTAGCTGTGGTTGGTTGTGATTCTTCATCATTATTATTATTATTATTATTGTGGTTATTATCACTAGTACTATCACTTGATTTTTTTAAACTATTACCATCAAACAGAGACCGGATAACTTCCTTTTTACTTTTTGGGTCGCTGTTAAAGTTTGAATCACTACTATGACTAGCACCACGACTACTACTACTATAATCATGTGATACCTTCCACGGTGATCGATGGATTCGTTCACAATAACTAGAATTATAATAATATTTAGGATTAGTATAAGAATGGGTCTTAAAATCAATATCATCTTCTAGAAACTCCCGTTTAGCTTCTCCGACTTCGAAATTTATTAAGTTGGGATCTGTCAATTTTCTAAAATCTTCAACGAGAGCTTCATAAGAAAAGGGTTTTTTAGACACTTTAATTATTCTTAATCCATCACCAGTTTCATGCACAATGTCATACTTAACTAGATCATTCTCTTTGTTATTTTCCTTATTCGTTGGAGAAATTGTTTTATCATTAAGAATCTTGGCATTTGATGCAATGTAAACCAGATCATTTTCTTTAACTGTCAGGGATACACGATGAAGTGTTGTAGGGAGAATTCCAGCCTGTTTTTTCCCAGAAAAAAAACATATTATCATGTACAACTCTGTTCAATTTTCACACATAATATTTAAGACACAAAAATCCCAAAATATAGTCAATTGGAAAACTTATGCAATTAAAAACTTAATGTATATATTGTACGTACATTTTTAACTGCTAAAACTGTTCCTGCGACTAGAAGAGGATGGTATTTTTTCCCGATTGAGCCCTGTAGATCCATTTCAGTGGTACCTAAAATACAATAAAATTTGTTTTATTATTATTTATTAATAATATTATGTAGTAAAATTGTAAATACATATATTATGTATTTTGTAACACCAATAACATTGTAATCAGTGAGAGATGACGATAATACTAACAACTAATCATTCTAATAATATTATTGTGACATACCAGAATGATCAAAGACTTTAACAACCAGTGATTTTTCGTTTGATTGTTTCATAGAATAACGTGGAGCTGCTCGAAGAATCACAATTAAAAAAGGGATTGCATGACATATGATTAATTTCCGAGCATAATTATTAATCCAACTAATATCCTTAACCACTTTCATAATTTTACAAGCTTCTGGATCCTCCCGGAGAAACCGGTTTAATTCTATCCATGGAGTTTGAGCTAAATATTGATTCTTCTCTTCTTGACTTGATAATGGGATAGAGAATTGTAATTCGTTTTCTATTTCTAGTCGTCGTTTCCTCTCCTCCTCATCATTAACTACACTGGAGACCGTTTGACCACTTTGATGACCTGACTTGCTGAGATTATTCAAAATGACGACACGAGGTCGTTCTGGGAGAAAACCGGCTGGACCCGGAAAGCGACGTTTTCGGTGATTTATAATACTAGGAAGCCTATCATTACGTTTTGGTTCATTTGCTTTATATATAAAAGGCACATTTAGAAACATATGATAGAATTAATCATTAATACAGTATTATCTACATCATTTTTAAAGTAAATAGTTAAAATAGTTAGAACGTATACATTATAATAATATAGTGCATAGTGTTTGTTAACACTTAACACTTAACACTTAACACTATGCAACAGGTACAAACCAGTCTGACAAGAATAATATATTATACAAAAGTATGTGTAAAAATAATGTAAAAAATAAATGTGTTTTACCTTGTGAATTATCCATTATCTGAAATTTTAATCACAAATCCAATTAGGGCCTACATTCCGTTTGAATATAGTATGTATCACAAAGTAGTTAAAACTGTAAATTTAAGCATAATTTAATCACGATTAAAAGGAAATAAGGAAAGGGGAAAGTGTATGAGATGAAATGGAAATGAGAGAAATTGAAAACGAGTCCGCGGTTTTAAATTCCAACGTTTTGTGTCGACAAGCAAAAATTCCATGCACAAAAAAAATTCTTGCAGTTTTGACTTGGGTTTACAGATAAAAGATAAAAGAGAAATGAAAAATCAGCATAATATTTAAAAGAATTTCAAGTATGAAAAATATGAATACATTTTATTGTACACAATAATAAAATACAGTTAAAAAAGAATTTAATAAGTTATGCATTAAATAAATATAATATTATTATAGCCTATTAACTAGAATTAATTAAAACACATCCCTTTCGTTTCCCGTAGAGAGTTTGAAGTTCATGTTTAATGGTTTCTTTGATGAGGACATCTTGTTGTTGTACAATTGGATTTCGAAGGATGGCTTTAACTGGCAATTTTATACCAGGTCGATGTATGAAGAATGCATTATCCAAAATGAGAAAATCGTAGTCACGGAGACAGAGAATGTACGCCTATATGATAGAAAACACGTAAAAAGAGTATCATATTTGTGTGCTTTATGATTATTTTGATATTCGATATTGATTGCTGTATATATATTATATATGGGGATACACTGTACACATAAATACATGCAAATAAAAATTACCTGCGTCATTTTGTTACTCCTCCCCTCCCACGTTAACCGCTCATCCCATCCAGGATCCTCCCTCGTACCCACGTAAAATGGTTCCCAGTTTCTCTGTCCCTTTTGCCTTTTTCCCTTGTAAAATACATGAAGACCTTCTTCAATCGGTGCCTTGAGCCATTTTGCCTGTTCTGGAATTTGATGACATTCATTACAAACTTTTTTATGAAAATGAACGGCTTTTCCTTTTTTTAAAAGATCAAGAAGTTCTCGTTTTGTCTTTGGTATATTTTCAACTGATATTGATTTGTCCACTTCAAAAACGGGAAGAACATAAACTCGAGGCTGCTGCTGATGATCATCATTATTATGTCCCTTATCATCTTGAATCATTTGAAAAAATAGAGGGATAAAATTTGGAGTTGGATACAATTCAATATCCGACGCGAGGACGTAGTGAGTTGTAGCCATATCTCGAGCAAGATTTCTCGCCACATTTACTGGATACAATAATCCTTTGGATTCTCTAAATGTATGGAAATTGGGCTTGAATTTCATGAGTCCCTCAGAAGCCTTACAAAATTCTTTAGGAGGGTTTGAATTTATAGCTGCGGAAGCTGAGCTGGTATCCTGGATCTCCTGTGGCATGTATTTAGAATCAAAAAATAGATGAAAGGTCACGAGATCTTTGATGAGTGGAATACATTCTCGGATATAATGAATCCGCAACATGGTTTCATTATAATCTGAAGCCGGTGTATAGATAGCAACTGACACCGGCCCTCTCCATCTGTCTACAACTGGAGTTAAATTATCCAAAAAGGTCAAATCTGCATTCGTTGTATAGGTGATGGATTCATCGCATCCAAAAAATTGAGTAGCAACCACATGATTGTACAGAACCCAGTATGAACCCCTTTGACCTATGTGGGGTTCTTGAGCGGGTGAGTCGACACATTTTACTAATTTCCTATACATTTACAATACAATTAAACCATAATTAATTACGATTCCAAAATAAATGCACAAACAATACAATATTGAAATTAAAATACCCTTTTTTATTCTTAAAACTAATGTACTTTTTAGGCTCTGGAATCTCCTGAGATTGAAAAGGAATCGGTTCTCGGCTTTCCTCAGTGTAGTTTGGAAACTCGGATTCCGGATTTTCTGTCACATCTCCAGAACGGTAAAAATGAACTTGCTGATGCTGTTTTTGTAATTCTGATTCGGATCCCGATTCGGTTTCGGAAGCTTTACTGTTTACAGAAATAAATAGGATGAGATAAACGGCAGCCACAAAACACACGACGGAGACGCCGCGTAACCAAATGGCCTTTTTACAATACATAATAAATACATCACCAAATCCAACGATTTTTACTCCCTTTCATTTTTTTTCATGTCTATCGGACCAACTGAAGTCAACTACATTTCAACTTTTAACCATAAATTGTAGTGTGATCAGAAATTAACAAATCTTATCAAAATCTGACGTATCTCATTCATGGATTTTTGATTATTCAATACGATTTATTCATATATTATTATGACTTAATAATACATCTGTCATTTATCATATTTTCTCATTTCATTCCATTTTCAGTGGAACAAAAATAATCGTATCACTGCTATCACTATCTCTGATAAAAAAATACACACCTAGCTCTAGCGTATATTCATGATTATGCTTAAATCAACTGCAGCTACACGATCCATGATACATGATTTATGTAAAGTCAGGCCATAAATTGAAAATGACAGACTTTGATTACAGGTAGATAAATGTTGGTTCTTGCACTAAACATATAGAAAACATGTACATTTTCTGTCGGTAATCGGCAAGTACTTACCTCATACATTTCATACATAGATAAAATATGAAGATACCCTAGAAAAATATGTGACGATAGCAGAAAGATAACAATGAAATTTTATCTTTTATCTATTTAAGTATAATCGTCCTGTCAGATTTACAACGAATAGTTTAATGCTTGATAAGTAGAAATTTCATTTATAATTAAAAGTAATAATCTAGATTATAAAGATGTTTTACAAAATCCTTTGGTTATTTCGGTAATCTCAAGGTATTAAAATGATTAAAATGTGTATATGCTTTTTCAAGCGCAGATTATTTATGATATTTTATCATCTCTTTTCCAGACAGCACACAAGTAAGTACTTGTATACAAATTCATTGTACTTTGTACTGCATCAGGAGAACAGTTTAAAAGCATGAGCAATAAGCATGCAAATCATCGGAAGTAAATGGTAAAAGTGAATGACTCATGATTCATGATGAAAGTGAAAAATGAAAGAGTTTAAAAATGTACAGATTGAATATTAAATGTCAGCGTTCAGGAAAAATAGATACAAGATTTTGTAAGCGTAGGAGAAATTTAATAATAGCACTAAAATACTTTCCATATGAATCAAAAGAATCGGGTAAAAATTGACAATCAGATTATGAAATTATGTAAAGGCACACATGCACAATGCACAATGTACATTTCCCGTTTTCAAAGACTACTGATCACTTTGTACTTTTTTCTGTGGTTTCTTGCTTCGATTTCTTTGCCCATTTTTCTGCCTCTCTTCCCTATTTTTTTTCGCCTCATCAAACTTTTTCATATCTTCTTCAGAACATCCAAAACTGGGAAGATTTTCATAGATTTTGCGACGAAAATGCTCCTTCAGACTTTGCCAACTCCGATTTGGCACAATCTGTCGGTAGACAAAAGAAAAGGAAAAATAGTCAACCCAAGAATTTCATGAAACAAAATAAACATTTGACGGAAGAAATAGATAGACAATAGATTTTAATTACAGTTACTGAATAATAAATTATTTATGGTTTTAGTAGTTACATTTAAAATTTCAAAATCCTGCCAGACTCGATTCTGTTGGAAATTGTCATGGAGTTCATTTGTACAAACATATTGAAGAAGGGCCATGCTTTCCTCGTATGAATATGTTGGGCCTCGACGTCTCATTTTTTGACTCGCATCGCTGTTTCCATAGCATAAAAAAAATCAAAAAAATTTTAAATTTAATAGATTTGAGTGAGTAGTAATTTGTGTAATTTCTAAATTGATGTTTTATTCTGAACTCTGACTCATAAAATAAAAAATGTAAGTAAAAGGAGAGAGATGAATCATGTTTTCTAAATCCTTACGTTAAATTCCCGCTTTCACTGGAACACGTTTGTGGCTGGACTTGCCTTGGACTAGAATTTGGTGCAGATTTTTTTGTGTTTGTATTTGGATTCGTAATCCGTTTTGGTTTTGCCTTGTGCAGCTGGTGCTGGTTTGTATTAGACCGTGGTGATGATGAAATAGAAGAAGATGGGGGAACTCGAAGGCCAGCAGTTATCATTTCAATTTCTTTTTCATGCTCTTTTGACGCTTGTTTTTCTGGATTTTCATTCCCTACAGGTTGACTTCTAATATTCGAGTCATTGAAATACATTTGGACGGTTTCTTTAGACACAGTCCAAGACATTTGATCCATTGAGGATTCGTCACTCATCAATGCATCTTCTGGAGAGAGACTCAGAGGATCTTTTTCCGCTAATGTCTTCTTCTTTTGTTTCGCTTGCTCTTTTAATCTCTCAGCCAATTGAAGTCCAACTCGACGAGCCTCTGAAAGTGTTGTGATTGCGGGAATCGTTGATGTTGAAACAGTTGAAGAGGCGCTTGATTTTGAATGCGATGGACTTGTGGAGGTGAGTTGACCGGGACCAGAATTGTTTGGCCTTAAAAATTAACCAAATTTGCAATGTTATTGATTTGATTTTTTATGAAGAATGATAAATGAGAAAAAGAAGGAATTGGTTTTTAATTAAATTTATTACCGTCTTCCGGGTGGGTTTCTCAATTGACTCCTCTTTATTTTAAATTCTTTTACTCCTGGGGATTTTTCCCTGACTGGTGTAGGATTTTCTTTGTCGTTGTCGTTGTCTTTTTCATTTCCTTTTGCTTCTGCTTCTGTTGTCGTATGCGGGAGATGCTCTTCTTCATTTGTGGATGTTGTATCACTTTCCTTGTTGTTGCTTTTCTGGTTACTGGAAATGGATTCTTTATTCTCGTTGTCATTGTCATTGTTTTTGTTGATTTCTTTGTCAGTGAAGGCGGTTGAGGATGAAGCAGATATGATTTCATGCCAGCTCAATTTCTGCTGTAGTATTAAATTGGCATCATATTCGGGTAAAAGGGATGTTCCTGTCCTTGTTATTTACCACAGAATACATCAATTATTATTAAACACAAAATTTAGGTCTCATTCTTTAACTTTGAAGATTGAAGATTTTTTTGTCTCCTGTATTTTATCTTTTACCTTTTTTTACTCACTTGTAAAAGTTGAGATTCATGATTTGGTCTTTTGTGTAGGTGTCGTAGATGAAGCGGGACTCGAAAAAATCTCGTCTCTGCATCTCCACGGGTTTCACAAAATGATGAATATTATTTTCTTGGCACCAGAGCAAATCAATGATTGGGATCGCAAAGGGATTGTCCTCATTGTCTTTCAAACAAATCCCTCCACACAACTTCAACGAGGAAGACGAAAACAAAACAGTATTTTATATATATTATATATGAGGAACGACGATATTTATGTTTTATGAATTGTACCTTTATCCAATCTCCAAGCTTCCAGTCTCCAGCTTCTACCGGATAAATTTTGAATATGGCGGGTTTGTCATTAAATCCAAGAAGCGGGCGCAGTTGGTCCGTGTATTCTTCCTGAAGAGTTTCACTGTTATCCACAACTTGAATTTCTTTGTTTGAATTTTGTGTTTGAATCTCGTCTTTATTTTTCACTGCTTCACCTTCAACTTGATTAACTTGACGGGATTTTTCTGGGCTATTTTCTCGCGAATGCAAATCGGTTTTTCTGTCTTTCTCATCCTCGGTATTCAAATCTTCATTCTGTTTTTGATTCTGATTTTGAGTCACAATACAACTATTGTCAGCTTCATCTTCATCGGCGATAGTACAAAGATCTTTGATTTTGTCCAGGTCACACGAGTCCGAGTCCCACCCACCATCATAAAATTGAGGAGGCGTGTGAAGTTCAATAGGAGAATCATCTTCAGATGATGTCATTTTTCAATTTTGCTCTGAATAGAATTTAATTTGAATCTTGAATAATCCTCTCTCGTTACACTTTTGCTCTTGCCTAAAATATAAAATCACTCCATATCAGACACTAAAACATCCTAGCTGCTTTGAGCTTTGGAGAAACTGACAAAAAATTTTAATTTGGCTGTGATTCAAAAACTATATGAAAAAGGAAATGAATGAACTGTCCTCGTTCCTCGTCAAAACATTTCTAAACCTTGCTTTGTTTACATAACAAAAGTATCATCATACCGGTTTCCTGGAAATAAACTGGAGACTGGAGTTTTGTAAGCATCGTTTTTTTAAAATGCAATTTATTCACAATTAAATTGTGAGTAAATACAAAATGGCCATCAAAGTTTTTAAATTTACAGTGTGTGTTGTGTGTCGATGTGTTGATCACGAAACAGATTATTTTAATGTTTGATTTGTTACTCATTTGAATTCTGAATTTGTTTAAAATTTTATAAAACTTTAAAAGGGTTGGGCATCTCATAATTCATAATCATAGATTATTCTAATTTTTATGTTTTGTACGCAGGTATTCATTCTAAATTCCAAAGTCATCACAAATCATGAATATACATGTAGAATCTACATGTATATTCATGATTTGTAGATGTACAACATTGAAAGTCGGTTCTGTTTTCCCACCACTTCAGCTCTACGTTTTCCCAGGAATAATTAATCATCACCATAATATTTAACATGGGGTAATTAAGTAGTAATTTGTATAATTTCCCATGTCAAATTTGCATACCGTAGGCGACTTTTTTCTTAACTTTGTTGTTGAGATTTGAGAGATGGTAAAAGAGAATACGACTAATGATTCTGATACGAGAAGAATAAATTGGGTCATGTCAATATGTCAAATGATTCAACCTCGACAGTTTTTTTGCTCATTTGAATTAATTACTGGATTTTACGGACCCCATGAGCCAAATTCTACATGGAATGTTTTGCTTAATCTCTGGAAAATTCAGACCATTTTAATGTTTTGGAAATTAAGGATTCTCCATTTAATTGTTTTTATAAAGCATTCATCATTTTCAATGTTTAAGATGGATAAAAAGCAAATGGAAAAACGCATGGAAATTTTTTACACATACTTCAACAAGGATGTGGATTGATGAGGAATTGATGTTCAGTAATTTTCCAGGATTTTTATACAACGTATGACGCATGCAGCATGCCGGATATTAATTGAGATGAATTGCTTCATCAATTTCATCATATATGGAGCATCGGAAAGAATCCGAAATCCGGGATAATTCCACCATTAATACAAGAAAAATAATTAGTGTGCTTCTGCCTACCTGCATAATAATGAACTCAAAAAAATGGTATAAAATCTTAAACTATCCCAGATTTGTGTCAGTCACTCACTGAACTTTCTCACACATCAAACTTGAATATTTTGTAATTTCTACCAAATTTCCAGCGTAAGAATTTCATTGTTTTTCCTACTTATTTATTTTTATTGTTCTATAACAGTTGTTTACTTTGATTGAAAATTTTGATTTTTTTTTGCATTCATCCTACAGGTGCAAAGATGAAGCTTTTGTTGGTATCTGTTGTCATCACCGTATTGGGTTTGTGGAGTGTCAGTGCGCTGATTACTCCGGAAGAGGCTACACGAGTCTTCAAATTGTACGACGCTGACAACGATGGCAAGGTCACTCCTCGGGAGATTATGACTTACCTCTTGGGTCGGAAGGAAGGAGAGGTCTACGATTGCGACTTGGCCATTCGAAGAACTAAGGAAATTATGAGCTTTGACGAGGATAAGAGCGGATACCTGAGCCTGGATGAACTCTTGGCGTACATGAGGTCTCCTCTTTACATCTCATATGGAAATGCAACTATCCCTGCTGGCAGCTTGACCTATGAAGTCTGCGTCCCTGACGAAGCTGCATTTCTTAAACAAGTCGTTCCGGTTTAATCGGATTTTTTCAAAACTTGATGTCAAGTACACAAAAGACCATATTTCGAAAGAAATGTTTTGTGCTTTTGTAAAGTTAAGACAAATTAATTAATTCCATCCAGATTAAAGATAATTAGATCTTTTGTTTTTTAGCAATCATGATTTATTTATTCATCCATTTCTTTACTTTTACAACGGAGCGTGAGTTACTTTTACTTTCAATTTTGAATACGCGAAATAATTCATTATTATTTTGGTTTTGATGATGCAGACTGAAACTGTGAAATCATCACTACAAACACAGAAAAAATATCGGTTGGTTAATGTTGGTTAATTAATGTTGGGCATATTAAGAAGTCAGGTCAAATGAAAATGAGAATCATGCTGCATATTGAATGTAATAGTATTATTATTTTCACCTGAGTAAGTGAGAAGAAGTCCAATCATGCTCCCCACAAATCCATACGTTATCGTGTAAAACTTTCCCCGGAGTCCAATTTGATTCCTCTGAATCTGACTCACAACAAGTGAGATTTTCTCCTGCATCGCCAATTTTTCCACAATCCTTTCACTTCCTCTTCCTCCAATGTCAAAATTTGAATCAGAATCTAGATCTGAGTTGAACTGAAGCCAGGAAATAACCGAGGAATTCAACTAAAAATAATATGTGTACAGTGTACAGAGTCAAAATAATTTATAGGCCTTTCATAATAATAATTAAGAAGATGATGCAATTAATAATTATTAATAATTGCACCATTTTCTCCTGTTACATTTTTGAAGAAATATTAAACTTTTTGACAGTTATTTTACATACTCTTGAATTCGCTTCAGCGGCGAATGTGAGTGTTGCACCAAAAGTAAGTCCCAGCAAAACAACTCGAAATCCATTGAAAAAATTCCTTTCAAAATTCCTGAAAAAGTCTTTAAGCTGAATTGCGTAGTAAGGCAAAAGTCCAAAACAATAGGTGGCTAAAATTCGTCCAATGGCGAGGTCAATCGCGTTGGAAAGTTTACACATGTCGTCGAATAACTTCAAAACCTGTACAAATGAAATGTCAAGGATGCTTCTGATTTCAATTTTTCAATTTCAATTCAATTTCATGATTTATTATCGTCAATGACAGACCTTTTTCAATGTTTGATTTCCATTTTTTTCTCCCTCAGCAGTTGAAGACATTGTCAATTTCTCAAGCTGTTGCGCCAGTGGAAAGGCAATCAAAAATAAGGCAAAAGCGTGAACAAAGCAGAAGACATCAATAAAATGGCCAATGATGCAAGTCCACGCTAACATTGTGTACATTATAATGGACCAAAATAGGCAAAAAATTCGAGTTGGAATGGCAAAGTTGTTTGGTTCACTCGCTGCAGAAAACTCCAAATTAACTAAATAAACAAATGTTCAAAGGGCTAAATATTATTTATTTCATTGTGGAAATAATTCAAATGGACAAAAAACAGTTAATGTTCAAGATACCCGATTGATTTTGGAATCTCAGAGTAGGAAAAAATTTGTACAGGATGCAAAAATTATCAAAACCATTGGACACGTCGTTAACCACCGAATCCGAAAAACCTTGCTCGAAAATTCCCATGTTATTGAAAATATCGAGAAACGACCACAAAATAAAATAGATAACTAAGAAAATTGAACAGCTATAAATCTGAAAAATATACAAAACATTGTAAAAATGTTGAAATAAAAGGTTCAAAGTTCCAATGATGCATTTTTTCAAAAACCATCCAAACCACCAAAATGAGGGAAAATGGCTTACAAATTTTGTTGATGCTAGTTTCACACCAAAATTTGTCACCAATTCACAAGTTGAATGCATCAAATTTAAGGAGGTTTGGATGAGCTCTGGACCGGTCCAAAAAGACCAAAAGACGTTGACATGTGCCAGAAGGCCAAGCCAGACCATGATACTGGTATATTTTAGAGTGAATTCGTCCCCACTAAA
>JAQGBH010006214.1:0-12881 GCA_034698265.1 Sminthurinus aureus | reverse complement strand
CAATGCTTCTCGTGATTTTTTATGCCCCAGTTCCATGATTTCTTTTGCCCCGTACGGTAGCGTTCGGAGACCTCTTTTCAACGCCTCACCCACAAAAGGGGAGGGTGTGTAAAATATTTCAATTCATATTAACAAGAGGAAGCATGGTCTAATATTGATTTGTGCTCTCATCTTGTGCAAATGATGACTGTACTAATTACAATTAAATAAAATCTCGAGTGATTTTTTTTGCCCCACGTTCCCCTACCTACAGAGTAATACCTTTGCAGCTTCTAATGTATTATTTTCATTAGTTGATGTTGAGCATTTGCCTCGAGTGTCTGTATTCTCTATGCAGAAAAACTCTCGTTGTCATTCTCATCGTTTTTCCTTTTCTAAGGCAGTCTACAACCTGTAGTCTGTGCTGTGTACTTATTGACGAAAAAGTACAAGTTTAGAGCTCAACTGTGCATTTGTTTGGTGTGTATCTTGTATCTTTTCATGATACGTGTTCTTGGTTCTTCGTGAAAGCATTTTTTCTTACCTTGTTTCCTTCGCTTCGTCTCCTTCGTACAACAAGTGGTTTTTTTGTTCTCTCCATCTCTTCGTCTGTGTTAGTGTTACATGTGTTATTCTAAATCCATGTTTACCAACTACTGAGTACTGAATACCTGTAGTTTTTTTACGGAATATACAATATACAAATATATACATAGAATTCAGTTCAAGTCAATGTAGTGTCTTGTGTCTTCATCATCAACATCATTTGTAATTTTAGTGATTTTCCATTTCATACAGTCAGTTTACCATCAGAAAAATATTTGTTTTGAATACGTTTTTGTTCGATTTACAATTTACACAAATGGACACTTGGTTGGATATTGATATTGGATTCCTCTTTGCATGATTTTAGATTTTATAGTGTGTGGTGTTTCTTGTTTCTTGGTAAATACCAGTAAATAGTAATTGTGAATTGACAAAACAAGTGGAATTTCCATCATGGAAAATTTAATGTTTAATGCAAATTAAGTGTGTTTGTGTACAAAATATTAGCGTTCCGTATTCTATCTAAAGTTTGAATCAAATACTCACTTCATGTGTTCCCAGTGATTACTTGAAATGAAGAAGTCAAACCGGGCAACATCGGGCATCGGCTGGCTTGGTCACATTCTAACGCTTTTATCCACCATAATTTTTGTAAGTTTGCATAATTTTTTCATGTTTTTTACTTTTTACTTTTAGTTTACTATCAAAAAGACTCGTTGTGGTAGTTGACATGTTGATACAAATAAAATATTTCATAAATCATCATTCATCAGTGACTATAGTTTGCTTAGAAAGTAGAATATTTTGAAATGACTAGAGACTAGAGTTATTGATACTTGACCTATAGAATGTAGAAGCAGAATAAAAAATGAAGGATAAAGTGTTATTTGTATGTCCAACAAGCAGAAAAATAGGGATAATTTTTTACTGTACATAAGTACACAACATACACACGTGAGAAACCTTAGCACTGATCACTGGTCACTCGTCAATAAGTGTACATGAAATTTATGTATAATATATATTGACATTTTCTATATGTATGTAGTATGTACTAAGACTAAATATCTACATTCTAGATACATGTAATACGGATGACCAGTACAGAATACAGAGTACAGAAAGAGGATACGATTTGCCCTATAAGAATGTAAAATGTAAAATATAGTTCAATTTTGCTGATGTCCCAAGTTCTAACCTCTCACATTGGTAAATAAAATATGTGCAGGTATTTTCATCATTGTTGTGCTCGTTAGTCCTCATTTCACAGTGTATTTTACGAAGCACACAGGAAGTTCATTGCCCATGTTGCTTCCGTTCTTTTTTCCATGTCCATGTGAATTTCAATGTCATAGTCATAGCCATAGTCATATAGTCACTGATGACTGATGAATGATGAATGAGTGTAGAATATAGAGTGTAGTGTCCATCTATATTCTATATTATTCTAATACTGTATATTATATATTATACATGTTTATTACAACTACAACATATCATTATTGTTATTAGCCTCACTCTACACCTATTTACTATTTATTGTCCCTTTTGCTCTTGCATTCTGCATTCGATTCTCTCTTCAATTCACCTGCATGTCCCATACATTTTTAAACTTTACAGCAGGTGTAATGTGATTCATGATCCATCATGTAAAATGTAAAATGCAAATAATGCAATCCTAAAACCTAAAATACATGTAACACAATTCAATATTTATCAATTGATATCAAATTTTTTAATGATTATTTCAGTTGGTCGGCTGTGTGATCATTGGCTACGTTGCATGGATACTCTCAACATCTGTGTCTATACAGAAATTCCAGTCCGGGACTTTGGTAAGGAGTCAAATTTTACAACCACCTTTTAAGTCTTATGATTTGCTTTTTCACCCTTCCTTTTACTAGTAAGATCAAGAAGCTTGAAGCTTGGCTGCATAAATACTATAGACATTATGGGATGGACTTGGTTTCAAGTTTTAAAATCAAATATCGAACCAAATCTAGAATCTAGGCTTTTAGCATTTAACTGTGTTATTAATCTTATTGCTTATCTCCAATCTCGAATTAATTAACTATTATGTTTCCTATTTGAAACTTACTAATTGTTTTGTTTTATCCACCCTAATCACTGATATGAATTCTAATTCCATCTTTTAGTGGTACAATAATATTCTCACTTTTACTAAAGGCGTATGTGTGTTTTGTATTTTCATGAATGATTTCAGTTTGCTTCTCCTTTTTATTTTCTATGCTTTACGCTTTACACACATAACACATAACTGCTCACTTGAGACTTGAGACTACCTTGAAGCTAATATAGTAATGGGAGTTTTGTTTAATAATTTTTCAATCATGACTAGTGTTTGCAAAGTCTCGGAGAACTGAGTCTCGTCGAGACCGAGAGTCTCGAAATTTGAAACGACCGAGACTCTCGAAAATCGAGACTTTTTTCGAGACTTTTCAAAGTTGAATTTTACTGTATAAAGGGCACATAAAACTACTCACTGGATGTACTTACACTATTTAGACATGTATATGTGTTTAGATTACACCTATTACTGTCCTTTTTATATTGCAGAAAATGTGTAAATTGTCTTTATAAAAAAATTGCAAGTGTAAACTTTGGCAATACTGTAAAAATAGATTTGAAATTTCCATAAAAGTAATAGACCAAGAAAAAAAGTTGTTAGGAAAACTAGACTAAATTTTTCAAAAATTTGATGAAATTGTGAAAAATCGTAATCTTTTTCAAATTGTAAAAAGTTCAAATTATTTGGATTACAGAAAAAATTTCTGTCAGATTACAGATTATATCAATTTTTTTGAAAAATGTAATCGATTACAGGTTACATGAGACTCTCTAACCCTTACAATCTGAAATTCAAATATTCACGTTACCGAGAACAAAAATGGATAATACTTACAATTTAGATTAAATACAACACTGTTGTATTTCTAACTGCCTAAACCATACGTATGAGACAAAACGAAATTCAATTTTAAGTCAAATTATTACGTTTCTCTTAATTTATTTCAATTATGGGCAGAATTTATGTGATCTTAGTGTGTAAAATCATCTATTTTGGAAGTTTTAAACACAAAAAGTGTCAAAAAAATAGTCTCGGTCTCGGCGAGACTTTTAGGTCAAGTCTCGCCGAGACTGAGACTCAGAAAAACCCGAGACTCTCGGTCTCGGTCTCGTCTCAGCCTCGTCTCGTGCAAACACTAATCATGACTCATGAACATTGGATTATATACCATTTACAATTAAATTCCCTCCTAACTTGCATAAATTATTGAAGTTTGTTTGGAATTTGGAAATATTCCAGATTTCAGATTCCAACAGCCAGAACTAGTATGATATAAAAAGTAAAATACAGGAAGCACAATTTGTATTCTTTTCTTTCCTTACTTCGGTGAAATGGTACTACATTTTAATTTTGACACAAATATATTGTTAATCCCAGGGTTTAAAGATGAATTTCTTACACCTTCCACGTGTCTCACACTACACACAGGTGCAGCTCAACTCAAAGCTCAAAACTCTAAGCACTAAACACCTTTTCAGCTTCCGTAACACTGAATAAAAAGTGTTTACTCCCACATAAATCTATATTTAACAAGATTAAAACTTAGAACATCGTAAAATTTTAAAGTTTAGAGACAGTATGAGTTTTTATTTTAAAAAATATGATGTATTACACCTATTTTTTTCAGACTATAAAATAATGAAGAGCTAAAGTGAGAACTGCATAGAACAACTCGTTCAATGTGAAAAATCATGTCACTACTCTTCTGTGTCGCGTAGACTTGTAAAAAAAGTACAATATTACCCACTTTGTTACACAATTAACCTTTAGTATCATAAATGTCATAACAATTACGATAGTAAATGTAACACAACTCAAAACTCAAAACTGCATCGTATATTTTTTATAGTGGTGTATTTTATATTGTGAATTGTGTACCGTAGTGTTAGTTCTCTTAAAAAGTAAGTAGTAAGTAGAGGGTGGTAAAAAGTAAAAAGTAGTTTAGGGTTTAGAGATGAGGAAGGCAAAAACGTTGATAATTACATGTTACATATGTGTGCTATTTGTCGCGTGCCTCTTTCCACCTTGTTGCATTTTGCATTCTGATTTACTCTTCATTTTTTAATATCTTTATACATGTACAAAACGAAAGACGAAATACGTTTGTCACATTGGACATCAGACGAGATAATCAGAGTCCATTTACCATTTAAAAAACCGTGTGCGAGTTAACAAGAATACGTGAAGGAAAATGGGAGATGATTTTGCTCCATTTTACATTTTACACAAATGTGTACAATGTACAAGCTATAAGCTTACAGGTTCCAACCACTTGAATCTTGAATATTTCATATTTTGTAGAAAACGTTTAGCTTTTACATTTTAGCGAGTATTTTAATATTATTTACAGTGTAATTATTTTGTAGTCTCCCAATTCAACCAAAAATCACTTCTCTTGTTCATTATTCCATACAAAATACAGAACATGATATAAAACATAAAAGTAAAAAGTTAGAGAATCCGAAGCAGACTCGTTCATCGTCTATATCTATCTCCGTGTAAAATCTACACACTCTATACTCTGTATACACTACATACATGTTAAATGTAGAATAAAGATGATAATCTTTAAAATTAGAACCTACAACAATCTTCACCATACTTTTCTTTTACTTTTATCTCCCATTAGAATTTTGTACAAATTACAAATTATAGGAAAAAGAACTTTTCATAAGGACTTTAAAGCAAACCAGAAAGAATACAAATGGTCAAACTTACACACCTAAACACTAAACACGTGTGCAGAGTGCAAACTATAAGCTGTAATCAGACTCCATGCAAAAAGTGTTATTACATTTATATCATGTTCATTTTTACGTTATAAACAAAAAGTGTAAGAATAGTATGTATGTACAATGGACAGTGCATACTGCGCCTAGTCTAGAGTCTAGAGTCATCACGACTCCATTTCTTATTTATTTATTTCACTTTGTAACTCTGTGCATGTACACTGTACACGATACAAAGTAAATCCTCTTCACTAATTATACATTGTACAATTTGTGCATCGTATTCTCATGTTTCCTTTTGTAGAAATGTGTGTTTTTGGTTTTTGTGCATTTGGCATTCCATGTCCGTATTTTCATTGTAATTACATGCACTCATTTTGTCACGTTCAATCTTCAAACAGATTTGAAGATTTTCTCATGTACAGTTTCCTTTTAACTTTGTGCAGCGTGGAATCACCAAAACCAAATAAATAAATTCGTAGGAATGTCAGTGACTAAATATTTTGTACTTTGAATCTTTGATACATGAGAAGAAAACTGGTAAAGCATTATTCTTTACTTCCATGACTTTAAAATGGCAAAGAAGGATTGTCTCTATTTATGATAGATTTTGCGTTTATGAATGGTGAATGGCGATTGCTTGTTGGTCGTTTTTCATCGGATATTTAACAGTGTCAAAAATCGACACTCGTCAAGTGAAATGTAAAATGCATTAGTTGCACATAAAATATGAGCTGTTTAACTATTTCAATTTCAGTTTCATTCGACATTCGGACCAACGACAAACCCATGATACATGTAGAAACTTCTATCTTCTATCGCTATAAGTTTTAAGTTTTAACATTCTTCCGCAAATTACATTCATGTAAACTGTAAGCATTAATTAGTTAAACGCTAAAAGTTAATAGTCGTAATTATACAGAGCCTTTAAAGGACTCGTCAATTTTACAACAAGAAACAACAAATACTTTGTATGGAAAATGGAAAACGGAAAAAAATCAACAAAGTATAAGATGAAAGAGAAAGAAAACACAAACTGTTCTTGGTTCTTGTGCATTACGTACGCTTCATTTCTAAATTCTAAAAGATAAATAAATAAGTAATAGGTCAATCAACTAGCAAATACATAATTGTCGAATGTTGTACATTGTGCGCTTTTTTCTTTTCGTTTTTCAATACACCATATTTGTTTGTACAACTTGTACTTATCATGTTTTTGTCGCTTAAGAAAGCAGAAAACAGAGAACAGAGTCAGTCGAACGTTGAACATTGACTGAACAGACTTAAATACAAGATACAAGGAAATCTTTTTTCTTCAGGCTTGAGGCGAAGGAAACTACACTGTCTACGTTGGAAAAATTAAGAGACTAAGAACTTTGTGAAAAACTGTATGATTTTCATTATTGACAGTTCCATTGACAGTTTAAAAGAGCTCAAATTATTATTCATTATCCTTTGTCCATTAGTTATTACTCTCTATCACCATGTACTATGTTTAATGTATAATGTATAATGTATCATGTGTCATGTAGCGAGACAAGAACAGGAGTAAAAATTAATAATGAAAAGTTAGCCTTTGGTTAAAAGGAGAACAGAACGGAACAGAGAGAACACTTTGATTGTGCGATGAGGAGAAGGAAATTTTTATAGAATATTAAAAAAGATTAACAGAGCGATTAGGAAAGAAAGATGTGAATTTTCAATTTTCATGTATCATGATCGTTCATACAAAGTTGATATTCCAAGAGACGAGATGAGATTGTGAAAACCAACAAGTATTATTCTTTAGTGTGTTAAATATCTACATGTTATTATACTCAAAAAGTTTCCCATTAGGGATTTATTCATAATTGTATTATAATTTAGCAAGAATCACTTCCACTTTTTCAGCAAGAACATTAACCTTCGTAAATCCCTTTATGTAGTATGTAGTGTGTAGTACGCAGTATGAACGCTTTTACTCAGGTATTATCGTAAAAATTCACTAGAGATATTATTTTAAAAATTCAATATCAAACATATCAAAGGTACATTTGTTATGCTCTCACTTTTTATCCTTTATTGTTTGCCGTATGCTGCATGCCGTCTACGGTTTTCACAAATTACAGCTCACATGCTTATACATGATACATGATATCGTAGGTTTATAGTATATCCTTTGAATATGAATTTCAATTTTCAATTTCTATTCAATAGATTCGCCTAATTTCATCTTCCGTACGGTTGTCAGTCTCATAATTCGTCGCTTCTTCGTTATAAAGTTTAACAATACAGATACAATGTGAAGCATTCCATGAAGTTTAGAATTTAGAATTTAGAACATGTTGTGTATTGTGTAGAAAAATTGTATCAATTTGGTGTGATATCAAATTAATAACGAAATGAAATTGTAAGGAACAACAGGTATAAAATAAAATATCCGATCCGATTGACTTGGTTCTTGATTCTTGACTCAATATTTTATCATGAGGAGTGAAAGTACTGATTATTGAGACATATGATGTACAATAAATGTAGCATCTAGCATCAACGCCACACTGCATGAAACTTGAAGATAATCCTGATCATCACATTACATTTCACACATCACATGTACTTTGTACTTTGCACAAGTAAAACTCAGAGCACAAAGGAAAATAGACTGCGAAAAAATCAAGTTCACACGCTCATGCATCACAATTCACAATTCAAAATTCACAATTGACGACGGATCGTGAAAAATCTCAGTATTTTACAAATACGAATATCATTTTCATTATCATTAAATGTAACATTGACGACTTTCCTTCCTCTTGAATTTTGAATCACATTAGTATCATTATAGTAAAATATAAAATGTATCGCATATGCATCATCCATCAGTAAGAATGAAAATTCAATTGTACCGAAAAATCCTTTTAGTTTACATGTAAAAGCATGAATCATGAATAGATAAAGATATTAGTTTACCAGATTAGGTTCTTCTGTCACTATTCACATTACACATTACACATGTATTCGAAGGATGATCATCTTATTAATCAGCGTAAAATACTTTCTACTTACACATTCTCATTTAGACGGTCACAACTCAGAAGCATTAAAAACTCTGAGGCACGTACAAAATACTTACTGAATGCAAATGCAATAATATTTTATACATTTTTAATGTATGGAAAATGTTTTCTATGTAACTCCAAATTCCAAATCCAAAATGCATGATGTGAATGAGTTTAAGTTCCCTTTCTTTTTCTGTTGTCTCCCTAGTTTTCGAATTTAAATCTATAAGCGTATATTGTATGTATATTTGTATAAAAAAATTAAGTTTGTTTCATCATTACCTGTGTACAGTTTACACGCTGAAGTAAAATTTTCCAACTCACACAGAAAATAGAAACAAATGTGCTCATTCCATTCAACACACAGAATGTATAGAATGTAGAGTGTGGACTGGACATAGACCATAAACATTACGTATTTTTGAGCAAGGGAATCCGTCCGGCATGTCATCATCTTAATTCTACACTCCACTCTACACTCTACATAGTATGTAAATGAAATGTGTGGATTATTATGCAAACCTTTTCCGAAATCCCTCATGCAATTTTTATGGGAATATTAAGCGCTTCCTGTCTAGTGCTGTATGCTGTGTAATGTCTAATGTTAAGCTCATCTGCTGTTTTCTGTTTTTGCTTGTTACTTCTCGCTTTCTATTGTGAAATACATGTATAATGTATATGCATGTAGCTATTTGTATTTTATTTATGTATACTAGTACACTGTAAATTGTAAACTATGCACAGATTTGTGTTCGTATTCACAGGTGTAATGTGTAAATGAAAATGCTACAGTCTAAAAAAACTGGGCTGTGAATTTTAAGTTATATAACTCTCAACTCTCAGGAAACCGTCAGATGTAAGGTAAAAGGTAAATTACAGGTAATATTGCACACTGCACACAAGACACAAGATGAGAAAGATCGAGATGAGAAATTTCTGGTTGACCATAATATAAAACACATAAACTACAGGTTACATTTGTTTTGCGTTTTGTGTCTATCTGAGGGAGAGTTTTTAGTTTTTCCAAGATTCTTCGACTCACTAGAGATTTTTTGTGAGTTTTGAGGGTGTAAACTGCACAGTACGATAATTACGCATCTACATAATATATTCACAGCTACTTTTTGTTCGCATACCTTTTCCTACTTCTTTAGTGCTGTGTGGCAAAAAAACTTGGAGCTTGTTAACTCTAAACTCTTAACTTTGTAATTATACACGGACTGACATGTGATGTGTGTAAAGTTTGGAGTTTCGAGTGTAGAAAAGTTCTCACATTCTTATTCTAAACTATTTTTTATTACAAAATCTTGACTTGATTTTGACTCTTTTGACTTTTGAGAAACAACAGCTCACAAAATCATAAAAATTAACAGCTGCTCAACTTTTATCTTCAGAGTCTTCATTTAATTACTTTTCATAATAAAAGTTATCAGAATACTAAAGTCCATATGTCACCTTCTCAATGTGTTTCATAATGTCCGCTCCCAACTTTATTTATTGGGATACATTGTATGGGAACATGGGAAAAAGTAATTGGAATTTGAAATTAATACCTTTATATAAAAAAAAGCAGAACAACCTGCAGTCTACATTTATGTGAAATATTAGCCAAAACCAACAAACGTTTTAAGTTTATTATATTTATTATGTATAAAATGATCGTGGTTGGTGGGTGAAGCAAAGTACAAACAAAGGGTCAGCTTACTAATGCTTGTATAAAATAAATGGTAAATGCTAACTGGCTTATATCATAATAATATTCTTCTCCAGTAAGCAGAAGATACGATTATTATTTTCTCAACCCAGGTTTTTAAATGGGAATTTAACATTGTGAAATATTGAAAGTATTTTACTTATTTTGTTTCCTTGATTTTACAGGTCCTCACATACATCGTAATTGGAACTGGATTTACTCTATTTTTTTCCGGGCTGATTGGCTGGGTGGCTGCAAACTTGAAAAGCAAAATTTTCCTCAGACTGGTTCGTTTCTCGTTTCATTTCATACATTATAATCAAATTAAGTTGATTTAATCCATTTTGCTAGATTGCTCAACTAACCATAATACAACATCCACCATACACAATCCGTTGTAAAATGTAAAATGTATAGTTTACAATGATTCACTCTCTCCTCAGAGGAGACTTCTCTTGTCCTTTATACATTACACGCTGCACTCAAATGGAACAAAAGTAAACTGTACATCTACAAAAAGTACAGAAAAAAATATTTGTATTGACTGTATAAAGTATGAAGCTTTCTCAGTTCTCAAAATCGTCTGTTGTCAAGTTAAGATAGAAGACAGAAGTAACAAATATCGCAAAAAATTGAGATAGTTTGTTTTTGTTGACCTTTTTCACAGTAACTTTTTAAAACTGACTTCAATCTCGTCTTCATTTTAGTACAGGGGATCTTTGAACAGAAAAAGTAAAACACAGACACATTTGTAAAGTACGAGCTCTTCTAAACCCTTTTTATTCCCATTGAATATTGAATAGATGAATCTCTTCGTTTTGTTTTTACTAAACCCTTTGCATTTTATCCATCAAAAAAATGATAAGTAGACATGAGAGATTTGAATATTGAATACTTTTGGTGTATTTTGAATTTGTCTATGTAATCTCTTTATATTCTGACCTAAATGCAATATTCAAAGTATTTTTTATCTGAGAAGCCATGAAACATAAACTTGTTCTGTTTCTGTATTCAGTTAAATTTAATTATTAGTTATTAGACATCATAACACATAAAAACGTCTTTAAAACAAATCTGGTGAAGATTAAAACTGATTTTTACAATGTAAATATGAGATTAACTACCATAATTCATATTTAACCCGTTTACAATGTATCAAGTTTGTATTTTGTACATTCAGGTCAGAAAACACAAAACCCAACCAAACCGCATTCTGTATTCTGAATTTGAAGCAGTTTTATGTACTTTCCTCTCTATAATTTCACTTTTTACTTTCCCCACATTTTTTTTGTCACTGCCACTGCCACAGATAAAAACATGTTTACAATTTACAAAATGAGTGCAGCAGAAAAGATAGACAAACAAACAATAAAAAATTACACTAAAATGATTATTACTATTTTGTTTCAATTTTTTCTGTCATTTTCTTTACAGTACATCGTGATTGTAGTTGTCACATTGACAGCCGGCATTGGCGGCCTTCTTGCCCTTCAACTGGTCAGAATCGAGGTAAACATCTATTATTTATCATTTAGGGTATTTTTTGTGTAAATTTTAAATAAGTAAAACATATCGCCAACACTAAAAAAACTTGCAGAAAGAATAAATCACTCAATCCTGTAGGAAATCAAATCAAAAACTCGAGCAGATTTCTACTTAACATGAGCTAATAATCACCATTCACCAGGCACCAACAAAGGAACGTTTTACAAAATCCACACATGGATTCAATTAATACTGCTTGAAATTTCAAAGGTGTGCTTTTCTTAGGTTATTTAAAAGTTACAAGGTGCATGAATACGAAATTCATAAAGCCGAATCATCATAATAGACAAGCACAAAAAAATTGTACTTTGCCATTTTCAACAGAGAGCATTGGTACAAAATAAACAAAACAAAGCGGTGATGACAGAAGATAGAAATTCACTCATGTAAAAGATCGTTTTTAGCTTTTACAAAGGCAGCGAATTCAACATCCAACAGTCACTGATTTTTATTTAAGCTCAATTGAATTCGATTTCAATGTACAAAAATAAACGTTTTTGTCACTACTCGGCAGTGGGTAATCAACAATATACAAGCATATATGTAATACGTATAACGTGGACATTGTACATTTTGTACATGCATAATATGTGAATTCAATTGACATTTGCAGCAGAAAATTGCAATACAAGTTACAATTGCAATTACTCACACGTCACATAAGACACCAGAAAACAACCAAGTTACAATATGTACAACATTTAAAAAGGAGCTGAGCTCACAAGTCAGTTTAACTGGCAAAAAAATGTACGATTTTAAACACGACAATGAAAGATTGAAGATATAAGATATAAGAGTACGTTTAGAGTTTAGAGTTTAGACTGTAGAGCCGAAGATATCAAAAGCTCAAACACGCTGTCTTTATTCGTGATTGTGTTGGGTATTAGCAATCCTACAGAAAAAGAGAAAGATTAACCTCTATTTTTTCTTCTGTTTTTTCTCTGTGTATTCTGTATTATCCGACTAAATACTAAATACATAAGTACATAGTCGTTCGTGGTTTTTCTCCCAAAGCCACTGTCTATCTATCTAATGTCTTATGTCCAATGTATATGGTATAGGCAACAGGCAAATGTAAGTATAAAGTACAAAGTACAAAGCGCTTTTATACAAGAGCAAATAAATGTTCCTTTTTCTATTTTTTTTGCTATAATTTAACTTTCTTTTTTCAATGACACTTTTCTGTTTAATAACCTACTATTATACTTTCTTCGTCATTTTTCGAAAGTAGTGCGAATGATGTTCCATGAGTGTTTTCTAGT
>JAQGBH010006213.1:0-12882 GCA_034698265.1 Sminthurinus aureus | reverse complement strand
TGGTTCCAGTGGTTCCAGTGGTTCCAGTGGTTCCAGTGGTTCCAGTGGTTCCAGTGGTTCCAGTGGTTCCAGTGGTTCCAGTGGTTCCAGTGGTTTCAGGGGACTCGGTGGACTGAGTGAACTCTGTGGACTTATTTGAACTTCCTATTCGATCTTATTTTTACAAAGATGAATTTAGTCGATGCATAAAATGCCACAAAATTAAGGTGGATCCGCAATTTGGTTGCCGATTCGCTGTGCCTCTTCTCTATTTTTCAAAAATAAATATTTAATGTCTTATCTGTTTCGAATGCTTAATTCATAGGTATATTTATACGGATTGTAATTATTCACAGTTTTCTTAGAAAACGTAAATAAATGGTGGTCTAACAATTTTCATTGAAACTTTCAGTGTTTGCGTTTCAAGGTTTTCACATTGTTTTTTTTCGACATTCAAAAAATGAAATTTCGATGTTGATATTTCTGCTTTTAGACAGAACATTGTAGATTTTAAAATCACAAGGTATTTAGGCTTCGTGCAGCTGTAGTATACATATACAATATTTTTCCACAACACTCCCAATTTTGAGTGTGTAAAATGTTGACTTCCGAAGTTTAGATAATTTATGTGGCTAAGACTTCTGGATCGTCATGTCTTGTGTGGTGCATTATGCATTAAGCTTTGGGGAATGCTCAATCTACAGGCATTAAAGTCTTAACTTCTTGGGCTTTCCTTTGGATTTAAAGGGTTTATTTAGCTAAAAATTCCATTTTCTAATTCTGGATGACTTGCGTTTTTTGTGTCGTAATTTTAAATCAGCAAGCGCCAGAAGTCTAATCTTACTAATATTACTAGCGTTAAACCATTTGACCCCATTGACACTTTTACTTTTAACCTGCGGGCCCTTTTTGATGTTTTTAACTACATGTCAATTCTTGGAAATCTGTTTTTTGACATTATTTTTTGGTACTTTCTGGGCCAGCCCTTTCTTCAGCTAAGAAGCTGCAAAACATTAGCTACACACAAGACGTAGTTGATTCTAAAAATACTAGAAACATAAACTTTGAGCAAAGGCTTTCGAAGATATGAGCATTCAAAAGTGTTCAAAGTTAGAAGAATGAACCTGTAGATATTCTTTCACTACTTGCGACTTTCGACTTCCGACTTGCGATACTTTGGTGCAGAAAGGAGAAATATTATTAATTAATACACGGTTTAAATTTCATGACAAATTTTCAATTTTCATTGACGTCCGATTGGAGTTTTTGTAGTATCGAGTATCGAGTATTCAGTCTGAACCGAAATCCGGAATTTTGATGGAGTTGAAATATCATTGACAAATTGACAAATTGACAGAAACGGGAAGGGAGCTTTTGTCTGCGAACAGGACGAGATTAACAAACTGACAAATGACACAACAGACGAAACTTTTATCTTACTTTTTCAGGAGCTCCCGCTTAAATAATGGTATTGCTCAATGCAATGCTGTTGAATTGCTCAATGCTCATCCTTATCCTCAGCCTTGACTGGACTGGACTTGTTTGGCTTCCAGGTCCAGGGATTGGAAGGATACCCAATACTCATTTTTCCCATCATTTTTCTTCTTCCTTCCTTCCTCTTTTCCCGGTGGTCCATTCTCAGCTCTCCCTCCTCAAATTCTGAACAGTGACTTAAAAAACCTAAAAACGGTATGTAAGGATTGGATAATGAAAGCAGAGGGAAGGTCAACCTTGAGTCTGGAGTCATTATTTTTATTCCTACCTTCTATTCGGGTTCAAGTGTACCATTTTCAGCTAATTTAGAATATAGAATCTAGAATCCAGAATCCAGAATTGACATTGTTAGTGAATAGTGAAGATAGGTAGAAGCTAGAAGGGAGAAGAAGGGTTGAAGAAGGTTGTCTTATTGTTACTGCAAATTGTAAATTGTAAATTGTAAATTGAGCGGGATTGGGTATCTCAATTTAAAAAAGTGTTCAGCTCCATTCCAAATAATTGGAACAAAGTCAAAAGTACAAAGTACAGAGTAAATACAATACGTTAACGATGTACTCATGTGTTTTGTGTTTTCTAGCTTAAAAAATCCTTTACTCTTCCATAGATACAGATATTTTGTCTATAGTCAATACCATTGAACTTGGACTTAAATGGGTTCAAATGGGAACATTTTCAATTGGAGAATTTGGAGCAGAGGAAAGAGCAGAAAGTTGCTGTTTTTAATGGTTAGCTCAGGGAACAACTCTTAGAATAATGGAATAATGGATAATGACTGATATCAAGAATCAAGAATCAAGAATCGAGAATCGAGAATCGAGAATCAAGAGTTTAGAGAGGAGCAAAAAGTCGAATGTTCTTTTTTATTGTTCATCCTGCTCCAATTCTTGTTCTTTGTTCTGTTATTTTAAAGAAGGAAGGTGAATTGGGTAGATAGTAGAGTTGTAGTTGTATAGATAAAAATCAATTAAAACGGTTTAATCAGGTTGAATGTATTATTTATATAAATCCCGAGCTTTGCTCTATTTTCTGCTCCATTGTCTATTTTGTAGCTCAAAGTTTCAAGTCAAAAAGTCAGCAGTCGAAATGTCAAGAAGTCGAGACGTCGCGATGTCGAGTTAGTTAATTATCAGGATCAACGCGAATCTATTGACAGGGAATTAACAAAGCGTAAGAAATAAATTAGCTTCCCAACTCGCAACTGGAAACAGTTGTGCAACTACGTAATTATGTGTCATGTCTTTACATTATGTGTATTTAACTGTAGATTTTAGACTGTAGACTTTTTCCAGACTCTCGCTCCAATTTCAATTCGACTTGCACTTTTTGTTCTTGCCTTTGTCTACGATTTTACTTTTCAATAGTGAATTTGAATCCGAATTTTGGCATCCTTCCGAAAACTTGAAATCTTGGGTGGAAATGTGTGTAATTTTAATTTTTTCCTCGTCACGCTTTTTCCTCCTCTCTTTACTCTTTACTCTGTACACAATTTCCCATTGTATTAATCTACATTCTGGAGCATGTGAATGTTGTACGTATGTATGCAGAGGAGTTTTACATGAGTGAAAACTCATTACTCATGCGAATCGAGTGTGTGATGACAAGTCAGAGTCAGAGTCAAGGCAGTGCACCCGGGTAATTGATTAGCTTCACTCCGTGATATATCATACACACATGCACTTACCCAACGTATTATGCGCTCCTGTCTTGTCTCGAGTCTGCACTCTACGCCACCACAACCAACACAAGACACAAGACACAAGACACAAGAAGCGAGCTCAAAAATACACTCTGAATATTCAACATTGAAAATTGAACATTGAAAATGCTCCCTTTTAAACTTTTTTCCTTTGTTAAAAATTCAGATTCTAGATTCTAGATTCTTGATTCTTGAATGCAGACAAAATTTAAACTTTACCAACTTTCAACAAGAGATTTGCAACGGGAATTTCTTAAAAATAAAACAAAGTGAAAAGTATATGTACATGTGAGCTCATTAAATTGGCAAATTATAATGAAGCTCTGATTTCTGATTTCTCATCTCATCTGACGAAACAAAATGCCTGAATAAAAACTAGAGTAGTAAAATCATCATGATTTTCATTCTATTCACTCGTCTTGCCTAATTTTATCAAGTTAAGTTTGCACTGGTACATTTTACTTAAAATTGTTACAATTTCATTGTCTTTGCATTTGCATTTGCAATGAACAAGTATACGTATTTCATTTGATGCTAATTTTATCACCATTGAACACTGAACAGCAGAGGAGAATTGGAGCAAAAGCTACCAAACGGTTCGAGTCTCAATTCTGGAGTCACATTCAGATTGTCAGAATGATGATAAAAACAGAGTGCGAATTTCAAATAATCTTAATAGTGCTAAAAACAAAATGTAGCTCGCTTGTAGAATCTAGAAAAGGTAGAGAAGGCTAGAAAAAGCGTAGAGTAGATGTGGAATGAATAAGAGATTCTAGATTCTCCACTAATTATAAAGACCGTTCCCAGCAAACAGTGAACAGTGAGCAGTGAGGAGTGCAAAAAAGTAGTGTCCAAGGTAAGCGGAGAATTTGAAAGTGGAAGTGGAAGTGGAGACTGGAAGTAGAGTTGAAATGTGTGAGTGTGGATTCGTATTTATTTGGATTGTGAGTGGTATGAAAGCTAATTATCCTGTTAACTGGATTTTTATTTGATCTTTTATTTTTTGTTCGAGTGTAAAACGGAGCTATTAAACGGGCTCATGAATGTTGCAGTATTTTATTCCTTTGGGGTGGAAAATCAAGTGCCACTTTTCCTTTTTATACTGCTCTCTCTCTCTCTCTCTCTCTGTCTACTTGAGTTCTCTATGGAATTGGGATTGGAATTGGATGGTCTGAAATGCTGAAATCCTGAAATGCTGGAATGCTGGAATGGGACGGGATTATTTCTTGTTTTGTATGCAAAATGTGTTGGAAATAAGCAAGTGGATCCCATTAGGACTTTTTTCATTCCTTTTCCCTCCTTTTTTCATCTCTTGTTCTTCTTTCCGTTTGGAGTTTGGAATCAAGTGGATCGTGTCCTGTTTGAAAATTTTGATCTTCCAATCCTTTCTACCAACTACCCACGTTTTTCTCCGCTCTTCACTCTCTTTTCATACAGTCATCATCATCGTCATCATCATTTTCTTCTTGTTCCTCATTCAACCTCGGCCCTTTTCATTGTAGCCGCATTTACTAATACCGATATTCTTGGCCATGTTCAGTGTTCACGTTTCTTTCTTCTTGATCCCGTGTAAAATTGAAAATGTCTCTGTTCCCCTTCTCGATCAAATGTCACTTAGTCCCGGAATAAAGAATCCAGTTTTACATGAGAAAAGGAAGCGAGAACTAGGAACTAGACTTTCACCTTTATAGACAAACGACAAAAGACAAAAATGGACTAGAAATGTATCGAGTATCGAGTACTTGGTGAACAAAAGAGTCAGTTGTCAGTGTAAAGCCGAGTTGAAAGTTTACTTGGCGGGAAAAAATAACAAGAAAACCGTTTCCGTTGAGGAATTTTAAAAAAGTCGTCGCAATTTTTCTTTTGATTTTGAGAAATCAAAATCAAAAGACTTGGGAAAGGGAGTTAAAGAGAGTTTTTGTGTTTTGTTTTCGGAACTACCGCGCTGCCATGCTCAATGCTCAATGCTCAATGCTCAATGCTCAATGCTCAAGGAGACTGAGGAATGATGAATGATGAATAGTGAAGGATGAACAAATAATATTGAGTGAAAGCCAATTGACAATGTGTTCAACATCCACCGCTCAACCTGTTTAAAGAGAGAAAAACAAATGTTAAAAATTTGACGAGTTGTTGAAATCTGGACAAACTCTGGCTCCTGACTCACCTTGATGTTGATAGTAGATAATGATGCGGGAGCTCATTTATTCTGTATTTTTTCTCATTCCACTCCCCATTTGCGTCATTTTTCATCAGAAACAGCCTTTTCCAGTTTCTACACTTGACTTTGTTCTTTAACACTAGACACTAGACACTAGACACTAGACAAGTTGACGGATGGAGTGTAAATGGACAAGTACAGTACAATCGTTATGTATATAATGTATAATATACCAGGATTTTAACTGTGTTGTGTATGTAGAATGTATTTACAAGTTTTTGTAAGCAAGGACAAATGCGAGTACCGGCTGTTTGGTGCTTGATGCTTGATGCTCCGGAATTTGCATCTTTTGTTGTTTGCATCTCTGCTTTGTCTGTTTAGTGTGTAGTGTGTTGTTGGGAAGGGATGAAAATGTGTGTCATCTTGGCAACTAATAAAACAAAATGTGACTCTCCAAAAATCTCTCTTCTTTCAGCAAAACTATCAACTACAAACAACAAAGTACAAACACAAGGTTCTACGAAGGCAATCCTTTCATTATTCAAGATTCGAGATTGAATAACAAACAACAGACTGTCAACAGTCAACAGTCGAGGCAATCTCAAATATCAATAGAAAATACTCGTAGTTCGTAGTGGAAAAAGAATAGAGAAAAAGTAGTTCAACTTTTGAATTTTGAATTTAAAGACCAGAGCAACAGTTTAAAGTTACCAGTTGTGTTGGAGAGAATTTAGAGGAGTTTGGAGTTTGGAGGAGTTGGAAGCGACTAGATGTCTAATGTCTAGATTCTAGATTCTAGATTTCAGCATCAGCATCAGCAGTCGGTGATTGATGTGCTCTCATCTCTCTACAACATGAACCAGTAATAATCCTACTTATTTATTTATTTATTTCCAACGACACACTCTACTCTCTACTCTCTACTCATACAAATAAACATTTCAACATTCTTCCACTTTTTTATGTCAACTCTCCAACTCCAACTTTTATCTGTGCAACTTTCAGCTTGCAACTTTCATACGTAATACGTACAAACACAAGTTAAAGTAAAGGAAAAACAAGGAAACAAAGTTACTTTGATGGCGATGGTAAACACAATACAAAACAAGTAAAATACATGATAAAGTAAGTGCGTACGTAATAGCAAGAGATAAACACATAAATAAATAAATAAATAATCAACTTGAAGCAAACCAACTCTGAGATTAGCTCACAGAAACCAACCAGAGAAGGGAATAAAAATTCGTAAAATGATGACATTTAAAATTCGTAGTTGAAATGAAAATCAAAAGTGAGAATAAAGAAGCATGATTTTTTATTAGCTTTTTAGACGGAAATTTAGCCTTTCTCTCAATTTTCCTACTCTATTTTCCGTAGTTTTTGACTTGTCATCATTTTTCTTTGGCAGGTCTTTTTGTCAAGTTTTTCATAGTATTTTTCCATCAAGTTATTGACTTTTACCTGTACAATTTTGAACTCTTGTTAATTATCAACATTTCACTCCGCCTTGAGCCTTGAGACTTGAGATTTGAGACTTGCATTCATTTTCTACCTCGTCATCACCATTTATTTTTGCTGTCATTATTTCCGTTTGAGTTTTGAGTTTTGAGTTTCAAGTTTTAATTCAATGCATGTCACTTTTCCCTCTGTTTGTTGTTACGATGCGAAGCAGAGTATTGCATTTCTCGTATACGGCTGTCTGTCTGTCTGTCCGTCCGTGCACATTGGGGTAATGTAAGACAACGAAACCAGCGCCACCTAGTGGGAAAATTTTAAACTAGTCAGCGCCCTCTAGCGGGAAAACTTTTAACTAGTGGAAAAGTTTATTATGCGAAGAATTCTTATACTATGCTTCGCATCGGGAGCCTAAAGCATTTATGCTTTGTAGGCGATATAAAATCCTCACGGAGGGAGGATTTTTAACTTTATTGTTTGTGTATTGTGTAGTGTTTGATTTGAAAAAGAAAAGTCCCTGGTTGACTTTCATTTCTTTTCTAGATACTTTTGTCTGTCAATAATTCTGAATAGTTTTAATAAATACTGGAAACTTGTTACTTTGTTACTTGCGACTTTCACATCCTTGCCGTCATCTTTATCACATGTTCTGTCTTTTTGTCTTGTTGTGCAGCTAATGTCTATTGTCTGTTGTAAATGAAATTGAGTGTTGTGTTTCCAATTATGTTGAACATTGAACAAGGTTAGTTTGTTGCTGCTCTTCTTGTTGTCGGTGTCGGTGTCATTGTCATCTTTTTTGTCGTTTTCCTAGTTGCTTCTTTCCTGTTGCTTTGTTTTCTCCTCTGCTCTCTACAACGTTGACTTTTTTAATTTCCTTCCCGTATCAAAAAAAGTTTAGACTCTCAAAAGTCGGGACTCGAAACTCGAGACTCGAGACTCGAGCCTCATTTCTGTCTTTTTTCTTTTTGTATTTCATTTATTTGACTTGTCTTTCATCTTTCAAGTCTCAACTCGATTCAACTCAACTCAAATCAAGCCTTTGTCACTGTCTTTGTACATTGTAAAAAAACTTGTAAACAGGATAATAGAAAAGAGGAAATTTTCTACACTGCCTATTTTATTATTATTAATGCTGTTTCTATTTTATCCATGAACTTTCCACTCACGTTCCTTTCAACCTTTCAAGTTTTCTCCTTTCCTCTCTGTACGTAAATAGATGGATACATATTGCATTTGTCCATTTCCATTTCCATGTCCATCATTTTATTTTTCTTCCATTTCCCTCGCCACTCCTTTTCTTTTTCCTCTTGAGGCAAAAATGTAATTGACTAAATGGCTAAAATACTCGTAGACCCAAAACTCAACAGCCAAAATTCAAAAACAGTGGTAATGCCAAAGGTTTTTTTGGTGAGTTTGAGTTTGAATTTGAATTGTGTTTATTATTTATTATTCTGTCTACTCTCTGCCTTTTGATGCTAGTGTTAATAGTATCAAAAAAGATGGTGAATTTTTCACTCTTGTGTTTTGAGTTTTGAGATTTGAGTATTTGTGACCTTGGATTGGTGTTGGTTTAAAATAAACAAACTGGTTAGGTTTGGTTTGCTGTGGAAAATTAGAAGAGCAAAGTCTAGAGTCTATAGTGATTAGATGTAAATATGTCGGGTGGACGTCAATTTCGCGTCATCATGTCAACGCGTGACATGATGATGGCATGTCAATCACATTGTCAATCCACTGTTTTGAAACCTACAGACTTTAATCTATAGGCTAGATTATAGACAGAGGCAACAACTTATTCATCTTTTTACATACATGTGTGATGTATGATGTGGATGATTTCCAGAAGAAAGAAGGAAAAAGAAATGCTGTCTTGATGTCTTGATGTCTTGATGTACTCGTGTTTTTGTGCAACAGTCAGAATATCTGTAGTCAGTAGTAGGAAAAAAACTAAATAAACAAGATGATTAAAATAGAGCAGTCAGGAGTCAGGAGTCAGCGTCTCCTTCTTTCCTTTGTTTTCCAAGCCTGAACATTCAGTTCCAAATTCAGTTTCAGTTCAAGTCTTGGAGCAAATCTCTTTGTTCTCATCTTATTTTAATCCTTTTTTCCGTTACAGTCCTTCTTTTCTATGCGTATTTTCTATAGGCAATAGGGAGTGTTTTCAATAGTTTCATCAGCATGAGCAAGTAGAGAGTCGAGAGATTCGAGACACGTGCAGACCAATATCCAAAATACATCTGGTCCCAATATCCAACAAACAGAATAGGAAGGAAAGAGACACGACTACAAATCAAGATGAGTCAAGACTCGAGAGTCAAGTCAAGTCAATTGGATTCACGACTCGAGACTCGAGACTCAAGTTTCAAGATTCAAGATTCAAGTAAAACTCGGTACATGTAAGTCAACTGTCTCATTAGCTCGAAGGATCCCCCAAGATTAAGATTCAAAGAACCAGCAACCAGTCTCTCAGTTTCACGACATTCACATAAAACAGGAGTATAAAAGTGTGTAGAGTAAACAGCGACAATCTGTCCAATACCGTCTCAATACACAATACACAAAACACAAAATATCTACAAACTATTAATACAAAAACATGGAGGAAAGTCCAAAAGAGTCCAGAGTCTAGATTCTGGATTCTGGACAAAAAATACTTGGAAAAACAATTTCTACGGTTAGAAGACTTGTTCAAGGAGTTGCACAGGAAAAGTTGGAAGTTGGACAGTCACAATCTTCTTACTTTAGTCTTTGGTTCGGATCATGAACATTGGACATTGGAACTTGGAACTTGGAAAATGGACGATAGACAATGAACAGTGAACAAAAAGAGAGGAAGACTAAACCTTGATTTGGAATTTTGGAATTGGGACTTTGGATCCGAATTCCCCTTCAATTTTAAAACGTGATTCTACAATCTACACTTTTTCAACAGGCAAAATAGCTACAAATTTGTTTACCCGCTTTGTACATGTGAAAGTTGCAAGTGGAAAAAGTTGCTGAAAGCCTGTTACAGTTTATGTTAAATTTTGCGTAAGTTTCCTTATTAAAAACTTCAATTTTGGTACGCAATTTTGGTAAGACATTAGGCGTTTTTTCCAGCGTCCAGCTCCAACAAACAGTAAATTTAAACTCTAAATGTATTTTTATCATAATTAGTTGCTCTGTCATTTTATATGGTACAGATTATCGCTCATATTTTGATTCTAAAGTCTAGAGTCTAGAGTCCAGAGACTGGGGGAAAATGAGCCATGCTTTTTTTTGGATGGCTCATTTCTGGGTTTACACAACAAATATCTCGTGTATTTCCTATGACTTGACGCTTTACGCCGTACATGTGTTTTTCCACATGCATCAAATTGAGGAAATTGAGGTTAATCTCCAGATTCTAGACTCTAGATTTTAGATTTTAGATTGTAGATTGTAGATAAAATAATAATGTGACAACAATATTATTTTGATAGCTGAAACTAGAAACTAGAGGCGTTTTTTCGTAAGTGTAAAGAGTAAAGAGTAAAGAGATAGGTTTTTCTTCTTCTTCTTCCTTTTCATTTTCCGTACATCTTGTGTTTAGAATTTTAGTCGGCATTTATAGTTAAAATTTATTGGGATTCTCAACACATTTATTTTTTATGACATTCTCCACTCTACACTCTACACTCTACGTATATTGCACACGAACAAAAGAGTGAAGAGTGAGCCGTGCCAAAGTTGACACTTTTCCCTTTCATCCTCGTCCCAGTCATAAATTGTGGATGTGGAAATGGTTATAAATAAAAACTGGTTTTAAGGTCAAAAATCAAGAGGAGACAATAGACAAGAACAAAGAGTAATTCCTTGTTTGTAGTTTGTAGTTTGTATTCTGTACTATTACATTTGTGAGTTGAGGGAATGGGAAATGTGGATCTGTGGATCCGGTTGTGTGTTGTGGGTAAAACGGAGAAAGGAGAAGGAAAATAGGTGGGTGGGAAAGAGAAGGACAAGAGGACAAGAGTGAAAGAGCGAGCGAGCGAGATTGAGATAAAGCTGTTGTGTGGAGTATGGCCCTGTGACCAATACATTTCAAGGAGAAACCCTCGTGAAATTTTTATTAGAATGGATGGATGGAGCAGACTACTGATACCCACACTCTACTCGTATGTAGTCAACAGAAAAACAGACGGATGTACAAACGTTTGGACACATGTACATGAAAAAGACAATTTTTCCTCCTCTTCTCCTTTCCTCCATCTCCAATGTCACATGTACACTGCACTGTGCACTGTGCACATTTAATTCAGTGGAGTGGACAAGGAGAGACAAAATTTTTGTCAACGACAGCATTAAATTTTTTAAGGAGCCATTCCTCGAATCTAATCAGCAATAAAGGCCAGTTTAAGCCAGCTCTTCTTTTCCCTTCTCGAAACTCGAAACTCTTTACTCTTCAAGTCTTGAGCTTCTTTTTTCTTTTACTTTTGCTTTGGAGTTTTTGGGTTCAAGATTGAAGATGCTCCTGCTTGTCGGTCGTCGGTCGTCCTTGAATCACTTTTGTGTTTTTATGTCGTCGGGCTGGATCTAGATTTTGTCCTAAATGCGTAATGTATATGTGTCTGTCTGTGTGTGTGTTTAAAATCGCGAGTTTTTACGACTAAATTACTCGTGTAATTACGGCCCATGAACACAATTTACAGGAAAGGACAAAAAACAAACATGTCCTTCCTCCTGGAGAAAGATGACATTTAAATCTGTATACTGTATATATCTAATATCTATGTGTGTAATCTTGCCTGTCATTAACCGGTTTTATTGATAATTGATACAGAATTTTGGAACAAGGATGATGGAAAATGTGGAAAATCTAGAACCTAGAACCACAATATAAACTGGACGTTGACTGTGGTCCAGTTCTAGTTCCAGTTCCAGTTCCATGAAAATCAATGATCATTAAACAAAGTAGTAAAACGTGGACAAGATGACAAAACGAGACTCTTCAATGTGTCTTGTGTCTTGTGTTTTGTGTTTTGTGCTGTGCAGTGTCAAATGTTCAAATGTAGTGACTTGTGGTTTCCAGTTTTGAGAATCTCAACAAAATGGTGATGACTTCACGGACGAAAATTTTAAGGAGCGTGCGGAAATGGACAGACAAACTGAATTTTAAAATGGAGGAAGAGTGTTCAAGAGTTTTCATCCAATTTCAAAAAGGGAAACTGAAAGTGCCCGTAAAAGTGGTTGATTTTGAGTGATTGGAACAAGGTTTTTATACAGAGTTTCTAGTGAGTTCTAGTGATTTTACTTGAATTTTGAAGTGAATTGAATTTTGCCACTTGTGATTTGTGATTTCTCATTTGCCATTTGTCATGCAATCCTACATCACCGTCAATTTGAATACTGGCTCAACGAAAAGTGACAAGAGGAAACAGGCCCACTTGAAACAACAATATCGAAGTAAAAGTGGTACGCAAAAAAACCGCACAATGTACAAATTTCAATCCCAGATTTACGGACGACATTTGAATGCTCTTGTATGTTCTTGTATGTTTTGTTGTGAACTTTGTGTAGAACTGCGGAGAGAAGCGATAAAATCCTGTTTCCAAAAAACGGTTGCATTCCTCTTCACTCAAGTGGGAGTTTTGGGTCTGTTGGTTGGCTACACGATTGTGGGTGCGATCATCTTCATTGAAGTGGAATCGGGAACGGAGAGTCGACGTCAGACCGAGGTGGTTCTCATCCGAGAGGACGTCGCTCGTCAGCTCTGGACTGTCACCAGGAAATATAACACGATTGAATCGGAAAACTGGAGAAATGAAGTGGAACAAATTGTCAAAAACTTTCAAACCTCCCTCATTCGGGAAATTAGACTCGGGTAACCAAACCAAACCAAAAATATCTTTTTCTGTTCAATAATTGATTTGAAATTTGAATAATAATTATTAACTCCCCACTAATATTATTTACTAGTACTAGTAAAAATTGTGCGTTAAGATGTTGCATGAGTGGTTTCTAGTCAATTCGGACCTGCTGAATCCGAATCTGGCCACAGCACAAAAAGTTGCCAACTTTAAGTCGGTCAAAATTGACAAAAACCAGACCAGAGGTCAAATTTTGAATTTTCGCGAAC
>JAQGBH010006212.1:0-12882 GCA_034698265.1 Sminthurinus aureus | reverse complement strand
ATTTATTTACTGGTGCGTTGTTTATTTTAAAAGTTAGTCGATTTAGTAATTTCGCATGAGCAGTTTCAAGAGGCATGAAAAAAACAAACAACAATACAATAATAAAAATAAAATTATTACACATTTGATGTTTGGTCTTCATTTTAATTTACAATTTACAACAGGAAATTACCTGAATTTTTGATGTTATTATACGAGATATTTAAAACTTGTAAATGTGGCATGAGCATCAGTCCGTCTCTCACGAGGATTTTACACTGCTCTCTCGTCATTCGACTTCGATTCAATTCAAAATGTACTAGAGTTGGTGCAAGTGTTAACGCTGCATTTAAAAATATAAAATATGGAATAATAATTCGTGATTTTTATTTTTCATTATTTATACAAAAAAATAATCAAAATTCCTTAAATGTTTTATACCTTTTGCCAGATTTGCCACATCTGTGTCTGTAAAGTCAAAAAATCTGGCTTCCCAATCCATGCCCATTTCTTGCATCTCATAGATGATACAAAGTTTTTTAAGGGCTTTGAAATGGGGCATAATTTGACTCAAATCGAAATGTGAATTATCTCGAATCGGCTGGCTCTCATCCACGTATTCAGGCTCCTGATCCCCTTGAGCTTTTTTCAGCTCCTCTGCCAACTTTTTTAATTCTGGAATGGCGGCAAAACCCGCATCTTCATCCGGACCAATCAACTCTTCATCTCTTGATTATAAAATTTAAAAAAAAAACATTGTTAAAGCACTTGATTTTCTTTCAATTCAAAGATTCAAACCAAATCCAACATGATAACTTTGAAACATGAAATAGACAAAGAACAGAAATTTGAAATTTGTTTTGTAAATTAAATGTGTACGGTGCAGCTGGTTTGAATACTTTTGGCCGGCTTTCAACTCCAAAACAATTAGGGATGAGATTAATCAACTTGAGTTCTTTTATGTAGGGAGCGACGAGCTCCACCTGTTCCATCAAGGTTGGAAGTTCACCTTCAAAAGGATGGAAGGATTCAATCAGCTCCCATAAATATTTCTCCATAAACGTTCTTCGCCATTCCCCGCCGTGCATGTAGCTATCCGCTTCCTCGAAAAAATCAAGTATTTTTATTTTTTAAATGGGAATCCTTTTATTTTTCTACACTAAAGAATTTGATGGAGCTAAAAAAATAAATAATAGAAAAAAATGTGAATGATTGATTAAAGGAATTTACAGGCCATTTATCCAGAGCAGCTCTTTCCCAATAATGGTCATCAGGAATAGTTGTAATGGCCACAGGAAGTGGAATCTCTTTCACATCTAGTTCTTCAACAACTTCCATCCGATCCGAATCAGTCATACGATCCAGCACTGGTTTTAGTGGAGCAAGTTCCTTGAACTGGGCAGGAACTTCTGCAGGAGGTTCTATAACTTTGTCTGGTGCATCATCATCAAAATCATCATCGTCATCGTCATCCACTTGGCCATCCGACATGGCTCGACCTTTTTGAGATTGTCGGAACTCCTGAGCCAGAATCTTTCGCTCATAACTCTTCCTCCTCAGTTGATAGTTTTGCAGGTCCTGTTGCCATTTTGCATAGTTCTCGTCGTGAGCCTTCTTCCCCGTTTTGTTCAACTCATCCGTCAGTTTGACAAAGAATGTGTAGTCATTGATGACGAGTTCCAGACAGAGTTGAGCCAGTGTTCTTTGTAGCTTTTCATCCCACAACAAGTCCTCAGAGCGGACTGGAGAGTTTTCATACTGTGCTTTTATCTGGTCTGGAGTTAGACCTCGATCGTACGCTTTGAAAATTATCTTGGGGATCGTGTGAGGAATCTTCATGTTGAATGTTGAAGAGGTTTAGTATTTTTGACGTCAATTATCAGTTGCTGGAATTTTCAATTACGGATTTCAGTATAAAAGTAAAGTAAAGATCAAATACTACAATAATTCTTGATCATAAAAGACTAACTTCCGGTTACGGTTTCCGGGTTTTATTATACGCTAATCGCTATATAATATTAGAAAATCTGTTGCGAATTCAAAATTCAAAATCACACGGCACACGGCACACACGCGCGGCACGACTTTTGGCTCACGGTACGGATTTGGTTTCCATGGCTTCAGGATTGATATGAATTTGTTCTCCGCGTGGCGTGTGAGGTGTGAGTCGAGTGATTCGATTCGATTCGTGACTCTCCTCTCGCGTGTCGCGGCACATGAAACGACAAATAAAATGCCTCAACGAAATGGACCGGAAATCCAAAATCTGCACAAAATACAAATTACAAATGTTGAGGAATACGAATGGAATGCTGGAAATTGTTCATTATGGAGCCGGAGAACATTAAAGCTTGGCTTGTAGAGATGATGAGAGACATTTTGTGCTTGTACACAACGGGTAGAATTTTTTCGGCATTCGGAATTCAGAATTCATAATTTGAAAATAGAATAGAAGAGCACAACTAAAGCAAGAACATGGGGACGGAATTCCGAGATGGACGTCTCCTGGTGAATGATGACAGCGCTGGTCCAGGTCTTTATGACGGTGCGGATGAAGGAGATCCGAGATACGGTTTTACTCGACTCCATCAAACGCGTGCAACTTTCAAACAACTGACAACACAAATAAAGAAGGATCGAGTACAAAATCGACTTGGAGAGTTTCGAGAGCCAACCCAAGCAAATTTTGTACAATCAAATCGAAACCTTCTTGATGAGGATTCACGATCCGAATCCGAATTGGAACCAGATGAAGCGTTAGTTTAAATATTTCCCTTGTACGTATTCAATTGGTGTAAAATGAATAATGATGATTTGGAATTTTTTTTTAATTATGAATTTGTAATTTGTAGGATTACAAGTTTAACCGTCGGAATGTTACCAGAATTTATTTTCAATGTCTGCATGTTTTTGAAATTTGTAAGTACTTGTACAAAGCTCAAAGCTCAAAGCTCAAAGCTCAAAACTACACACTTTGCAACTCATCCGTAAAACATTCAATAATAAACGCATAAAAATAATAATAAAAGATAAATGATGGCGAAATTGTTGGATGTTGTAGTGTACCAGTTTTTTCATGTTTGGAAACGGGATGACGGCGATGAGATGGACTGCATCAATTTTCTCCTTCATCTGTCCACATGATGACGAGGATGCTCCCAAAGAAGTCCGAGATCGGTTTTATTCATGCGGGGATCCCATTGTTCATGGTCCCTATTATCACTTGAACTGGGTAGGCCTTGTCATCATGGTCATTGCTATTCTTGATGTCATCTTCGTCCTCCTCCTTTGGCACTCGGTCTTCTTCTACAAAAAGAATCGGATAATTCCCCATTGCATCATTATTTTACTACTAGAGACTCCAATCTTTGCCTTGGCATGGGCTGCCTACTCCTCTGCAGTTCTCTGCAGACCCAACCAATTCAATGTGAAACTTCTCCAGTATCTCATCCAGTACGGATCCAACCATTTCTACACTAGGAAAATCAACGACCTCCAGTATAAAATGGGCTGTTGCGGCTACTTCAACTGGACAGACTATGAGCGAATGGTGAGGAATGAGTCTCAATTTCTAGTGGATACACTTATTAAACTGACAACTCCAGACAAGGAAGTGGTCGTAAATTTCTATCAGCAGAAGCATAAGACTATCGTTCCCTTCACTTGTTGCAAATGGCCGTGGGTGGCCAATCTCTACTGTGCGGAAAAGGGTACAGAGTGGTATCAACGATTTCTGAACAGTACTGTCGATAACAAGTTGCAAGAGACTATTCAAGAGAGATTTTACACACAGGTGAATTTTTTAGCCATTAATTGATTTATGATTTATGATTTTTGATTTATGAAAAAAACATGGGTTGAAAAAAATCATGCATCGTTTTTTGTTTTTTTTTAAAATGTGCGACTTAATTTAAATTTTAAATTTCACAGGGCTGTTATGAAAAGGTGAATCATTATTGTAACAACGTGATCAAGCGGATTTTATCAAGGGATCAAGAAATCATCTACGCCATCTATCTCGTCCTCAACGTCATCATCTATCTCATGGTCTACTTTATCATGCAAAAGATCAACTTGATGAAACTGGAGGCAGAGAGTCTTTATGACTTCCAGAAACTGGAAATTTATGACAATACCTTTGAAAGTGATGACAGTGCTGAGTTTGACAATATCTCAGAGGAAGATGGCGGTGGCGACACCAAATCAAAATCCAAAAAAGGATCAAAATCAAAACTTGAGGTTTCGGTATGACATTTTTTTAGCGCGCTTTTTTTCAATTTTTTATTATTATTATTTTTTTTATATATTTTTTTATTTTTTCATATCATTTTAAAATCTTCAACCCGGTTTATTTTTTATTTTTTATTATAAATCCCAAATTATTATGACATTCATATTGATATTTTAAAAATTAAAAATGATAGAAAACTCACACCCTGAGAGAAATTTACGAAGGGATGAATAAACTTGAACAAGAGGATACGATTTTCTTCAACTGGGAGACGAATGAAGCCCTGGCCAAGGCAAAGGCAGCTGAGTCACGAGAAAAACTTAAAAATAAGAAAGAGAGAAACTTGTCCCTTCTCATGACTTCCAAACAAATTCAGCCGATCCCGATTCAGCGTCCTCCACCAGTTCAAGATACAAACAATGCAGACCATCAAACCACAAAAGATAAAGAGGTTCAAACACCGAAACCGTATCAAGTTCAATTGGAACAAATGCGGAGGAACTCGGATGAAAGGAGTCGTGACTCACAAGTATCTCACAAGTCCTTTTTAAAAACGACAAGAAAGAGGGTTGGACCCAATCTGAGAATTAATCCCAATCTAAAACCTGCACTTAGGCGGAGAATAAAACCCATTGGAAGTTCTTTCTCTTCAAAGAAAAAAGCCGACCCTACACAACAACAACAACAACAACAACAGCATCAACATCCACATCATCATCATCATCATAAAGATGAACGTACTTGAAAATTGAAGCAAAATCATCAATTTTTGACGGAACATTTTCCTGGTTCATCCATCTTCAACATGCTTTTCTTCAGAGTTCATCAAAATCCAAAATCCAAAAAATACAAAATTAAGCATGTTAAGGATTTTTGTCACCAAGGTGAAATTTGAAGTAGTATCGAGTATCGAGTATCGTATCGAGGGCACGAAATTTGGTGGCGTCGCCATTCAAAATCTGTAATAATTCTCATTTTGCATTTTCTGTTGAGAACAAAGAACAAAGTGTCCAAAAAATATAGTGTAATAATTTTCTTCGTTGCAATTTCATTTTTTTACTTTCAACTTTCAACTCTGCTGAAGATCCACAATGATGATTTTCATGTCAATAATAATCATACTATTTTTCCCTTCAGATATTCACGTGAGATCAACGGAACGCCCAGACAAAGCTAAAGGCGAGGAGCGCCAGAGAATAAAAAGGCAAGTGAATATTGACCTGTCAAAGATCGCGGATCCAGTGCCACAGGAATCACTGTCAAGAAGTAGACAAGCGAAGCCTGATCGTAGCAACGACCCCTCGTTGTGGGCAGTGGAGGGAAGGTGTAATTCTGATATTTACCCGGGAGAAATCAAAAAAGGTAGCACATTTTGTACATTTTTTCTGATATTTACCATGATTTTTAAATTTTAAATTCTGAACTTTTAAATCCATGAACTATTTGCGATACTGTTTACTTTTGCATTTAAAATTAAAGATCCTTTGAAGTGCTACCAGTGTGACAATTTTTCAAATGACACGGAGCCAGCCTGTGACAGTTTATGGCGAGCTTTGACGAACAAGGAAAGGAAAGCTTTAGAGTAAGTCTGTCACTTGTATTGTATTGTGAATTGTGAGTTTGGAGAATCGGCAATAATTGGCAAATGAAATGAAAAATGTTATGAGTTGCATGTTGCATGGAATTTGAATCATGTCTTTTTGAAACAGGGTCCGATGCCCAGAGAACCGAGGTCATTACTGTGCCAAATTATACAGAGAATTTGACGGCGGCTTGAAGAAAACTGTAAGAGGATGTTATGGACAAGGACCTGTGGAAACACATATTGATGGAAGACACATTGACCTTCAGCCTGGCTGCCTCTCATACTACGACACCATCAGCCTCACCACCGTCTGCTTCTGTGTGTCCGATTTGTGTAATAGAAGTGGACTCCGAAGTGTCCCGTCCATTCCTGTTCCAATTCTAATTCTGGTTCTGATTCTGAATCTGATGGAGAAATTCCTGCTTTTACATTATAGAGTATAGACAGTCGATTGTCATGTTCACTGATACTGATACTGATAAGCTCTAAAACAAAAAATATGATTTGTGTTTTGTTTCTTGTTTTATGTACACTGTACACACTACACACATGCCCTACGTCATTAGATATTAGATTCATTTTCAGTTTTATTACGCGTATAACGTAAATTTGTTGTGTAGATCTAGACTTATTGTTTATTCAATTGGGCTTGTTGCCCGTTATATGGGACTTAATTACTTGTATTTTCAGCTTTCAACTCTTGACTTTTACATCGACAAAATTAAGTAGTATGTCTTTTATGTTTTAAGTTTTAAGCAAATAAACTTTTAGTCCACGTACCTGACCTGTGACTTGGCTTTTGGCCTGGTTTTGTTTCATAGCGTAAATTTTTGTTAAGCTTCCATCTTCCACATCACATTGACATTGATTGCACCTTCCACGCCCCTCATCCCTCATTCCCTCCCACACCGTCAAAACTGCTGCATGCATCAATGTTTTCTTTTTGGTTGTCAGGGATGACGGATGATACATTAATCATTAATATTATATTATAATATACTTTCATTTCATTTGAAAATTTGGATTTTGTGTGTGCTGTTGAGACTTTTTGTGGATTTTGGATTCTGAAATGTAGGAGGTTTTGGTTCCTTTGAAACTTGAAATTATAAATCCCATTTTGCATTGAGTTATTTTTTTGCCCATTTTTGATCATTCTCTATTATAATAATTAATATTGTCTCAAAATCTTAGATCTGAGGGATTATCTGCGTCTTTCATCTTCTACATTTCACACTGGATTTTCTAAATTTGGATAGTGATTCTTTTGGAGACAAAATGTGTAAGAGCTTCTTTTCTTGTACCTGGTACAAAGTAAACTTGTATGTATTGCGTCATTGAAATTTCTAACCTACACTTGATTAGGTTTTACTTTTAAGTTACATTGTTTTATCCTTTTATTGTCAATTGTAGCTGCCACTGAAAATTGGACCAAGATTGCTGCCTTGATTGGCGGGATTCTTGTCCTCGTGGCAATGTATAAAGTAAGTCCCAGTTTCCAGCCCAGTGAACAGTAAACAGTGCAGTGTGTTTCATATTATAATGCTCACTTGCTACTTGCTGCTTTGACATTGTCTGTGTTCTGTCCTTGTTGCTTGTAGATCCTACAATCATTTTTAAACAGATGTCGGATGAATGGTCGTCATGATGCGGGGTCGGAAATGGGCGACTTCAACCCTACAGAAAGAGCAGAGCGGAGATTTGAACACCCCAATGATGAGAAGCCGATCAATGTTCCTGCAAATTCAGGGATTGTCAACAGAGCGTCTACCCATTATCATGATGGAGTGGAAACGGTTTAAAATTTCCTCTCTTTATTTTTAGTCTGTTCCGCTTTCTCCTTCATACTCCTCAATTCTCAATTCCATTTCCTAAACAAGACAAGAAAATTGAAAATGGAAGCAAAACGTGAATCAAACCGAAAATCGGCAGCAGGAATAAGGAAAACTTTCAGAAAATTATACCAGCGAAAACAGACTGAATTCTGAATTCTGAATCAAGCGAACTCTTAGAAATATTTTTCTGTAGAAAAAACGAAATATTCTTTTTTGCATCCTCTTGCTGTAGAACGTTTAACGTTTATCGCATAATAATATCCTAATATAACTAATAACAATAATTATTAGTACTTAATTATATCAATATTATCTATCGTTTAAAATTAATTATTATTAATTATTAAGAAGTAAAAAGTAACAAAAATCAATAATATTTAATATTAAATCATAATGATTGATAGTATAATCGTATCTTGTTTTTCATAATTTTGAAAAGTAAAACCACACTTGATCACGAAATTTTCTTGTGGACTGACGACTGACGAATGATAATATAAACTTGATCTTTCAACTAGTGAGTAAAAAGTGTATGCAAAGTGAATACATATATTTATTATTTATTGTTACATTGTTTATCCCTTATCCCACGTTGTTGAATCAAACTTGTCATTCATTCTTCATTCGTGCATTCATCTCATCCCTGTGTCTTGTGTTGCCACATTCATCGAATCAAGCATCAAACGGCATGTTCAAATAACAAATAGAAAATAGAAAATAAAAAGGTGCCTTTAATAACCTTTAAACACAAATGGAAAATAGGACATAGATAAGTAATTCCAAGGAACATGAAAAGTTCCAGCATCATTCTGCAACCCTGGAAGTTGTGCTCCCTTCTTCTGCTTGCTCGTAATTACTATATTCTATGTTTTATCAGTATTTTTCCCATTTCATATATTTTGTAACACGTTCATGGATTTTGGGTTTTTAATTTTTATATTATCAAAAGTTTGTAATAATTTAAAGTGAAACGAAAGATCATGTTACTTTTAACTTTTAACAGTTTCTAAATTCTACATGTGTAGTGGGATTGGGTGTGGGATTGGGTGTCATCGCCATTGAAGAAGTGGACGGCAATTTCAATGAATTCCACCTCTCTCCTCTAGTGAAAAGATCTGCGATTGCAGCAGTTCCCGGTCATGGTCATGGCGATTCCGCTGTGGCTGTGGCTGGCTATGACTCGGATTTTGAGGATATAATTGATGAGATGGGGGAAAAGAGAAAGAAAAAAAAGAAACATTCTCGAAAGAAGAAACATAAGAAAAATCACAACGGTCATCATCATCATCATCATGGTTCTACATCAGAATCATCTTCAGCCAGTAGCTCCAGCAGCTCTTCATCGTCCTCCAGTTCCAGCTCAAGTTCTTCCTCCTCGGAGTCGCATGAACATTCTCACCGTAAACACGATCATGATCATCAAGATAAGCATAGTGTCCCGAAAGTAGACTATGAATCTGAACCAGAAATTGTGCAAGAGCAAGATATGGAAGTCACAGCAGCGAAGAAACCACACCAAAAACAACAAAAACAGCAGCAGCAGCATAAAGCCAAAGTAAATAAAAATACACCGTTGCACAAAAATCAAAAACCAGGAAAGAAACATGTAAACGGGAAACTGCATCAAAAGAGAAATGAAAAACGAAACAACGGAGCAGAAGCGGAACCAGTCGAAGGAGATGAAGATGAAAACACTAAAGAAGCCGAAGTGAGTAAAAATCAAACTTTGCTAATTATATTTCTAATTTCCTGTTTTTCTTTTTAGTTACTTCTAAGAATTTCTTGAACAATTTTTATAAACCGCAAAACATAAAACTATAATATTGTGTAATGCTCGCTAATTACTAATTACATTTACAAGATTCAATCACACATTGACTACAGCGGAACTTTCTTTTTTTACATTTTACAGGAGGCGGAAGTCGAGTGATGCAAAATTGAATTATCAGAGGTCAGAGGTCTTAAAATGGTGAATCATGGATAATGGAAATTGTAACCGTACCGAAGACGAACGATTCAAAAAATCAGCAACGATGAAACTAACACGATGTCGGACTGAATCTTTGATCTTTGAACATGTTTAACATTTAGCATAATGCATGAATAAATGACTGAAAATTAATTATTAAAATGTGCCAAAAAATGGCAAATGAATGCGAATAAAAAATAACGAGCGTGTCAAATTTTTTATCCATTTTTAAAAGGTCTTTTTCTTGTGTATGTGTTTATTGAAAGTTGAACGTTGAAAGTATTCAGTAAACTTCTAAAAGAGGGTTGAAAAAATAAAAGAATAGTCCAGTTGAAAATCCGAAATAGCAAATTCCGTCTAAATTTTTATCTTGTTTTCTGATTTCTGATTTCTGATGGCTCTTGCACAGATATTTTTCACTTTTCACTGTAATACTTTTAAAACTATCCATTTCGTTCCATGATCCACACATATGTTATTATAATTTTTAAATTTGCTTATGGCTTATTATTTGCTCTAGGCTCTAGACTTTGTACAATGGAGTATGGACGAGAATGAGCAAGTTGAATGTCAATATCAGAGTGAAGTGGGACAGGTACTTAGGTATATATATTTGCTCATGCTATAAGCTCAAGCTCAAAACTTTTATTTACTATCTACTACTATTGATTGTGAGCGTAGGTTCTATTTATGTTTAAATGAACTTAGGAGTAGAGCACGAGGATGAATCTCCATTGAATTACTCTCTTACTGTGGTTGACATTTGAATACATAGTAGTAGCTTTGTTGTATTATTATTATGGCAGAAAAGGAGGTTCAGGCTGCAGCTGAGACTTTAAACGTGGTCCATCTTAATTATTTATAAATAATAAATAATAATCATCATTAATCATTAGCTATACGATTCAACAAATATAGATGGCCATTCGTGCCCGTTGGCCATCCCAATGGCTGACCACCGTCCTTTTATCCAGTAATGACTCTTATTTCAAGTTGTATTATATCAGTCAAGTTGTTGAAAATATTTATCGTTTTTTAAAAATATAATTATATACGATTGCATTTTGCTTTTTATTTGATTTTTGAATTGTATACAGTTTTTTTTAAAAGGAGTAGGGGTATTTTTAATAAAGTTAAAAATTTATGACATGAGCCATTTTCTTCTAGTTGTGTGCATCACAATGGTCATGGGTGAAGAGGAACATGAGGGAAAATTCCTGGAAAAAAGGTCTTCCAAAGGTTCCTCTGGCTCCAAAGTTCAGACAAGTAGCGATGAGTCAATCGCCATTGCAGTGAATGGAAATGCAATTCTCTCCAATTTGGATGGCCCGGATTTGATTCGTAATTAAAATATTATGTAGATGGAAATAACATGTGTGTGTGTAAAAGATTCCAAGTTCTGAAAAATTTTGATATTGTCTAAAACATAGTACAATTTTGTGGATGTGTTGAATTTTCCCATTTTTAGGTCTCTTGTCTAAGCACCCGAAGCACGGTCATCATCATAAAAAAGGTCACCACCACCATCATCACCACGGGAAAAAACATGGTCATAGTCATGAAAATACCAAAAAGAATATACAAGTACTTATGGGTGGACATGGTCGACATGATTCAGGTTCCGATTCCGATTCTGAATCATCGTCATCAGAGTCTCATGAAAAAAGTAAACGGACTTTTTATTCAACCTTTTGTGATTCGTAAATTTTTGTGCAAAATGGATCTTCGATCTTGTACTAATTTTGGCCGATGCAATCTGCCATACTGATTTTACTTTCTCTCTAGAACACAAAGAATCGAGTGAAGAAGAACACAAGTCATCCAAACATCATAAGGGAAGTTCTGAAGAAAGCCGTTATCATCTCCATGTAAATGTGAAGGCTCGAAAGGACAAGCCTCATAAAGGTTCTGAATCCGGATCAAAGGAAGAAAAATCTCATGGTTCTCATGAAAATAAAGAGTGTGAGTAGGTGAATATTCCATATTTCATAAGAGAAATATGATACACAAAAAAAAATACAAAACATTTGATTTTTGTTGCCCATTTTCAATTTTCCATGAAAAATACAAATGACTCATGTAGATTCCGCAGAGGAGGAAAGTGAAGGACACCACAAGGGGCGCACTGCACTTCCAAAAGGGCGCGGTGCGGGAAAGACTCATAAATTTAAGGTTAAACGTGGACATAATAACCTATCCGAAGAAACTGAGACTTACGAGCAAAAACGTCATCGCAGGTCAAAGAAAAAATCATCAAAACGACGTCTTAAAAAAAATTGATCAATCACATTTTTTATTGTATTTTGTGTATTGGAAAATTTTAAATTGCAGAGAAGTAAAATGAACGAATGAGCTGAGGATCAACCGTCAACCCCATTAAATGCCGGATACCAAATGCCAAATGCCAAGGCCAAGGAAGCAACGAAAAACGAAACTGAATACTGAAAACTGCAAGAAATGTGTTCACTTTGATTTTCCAACGTCACTGTTACATGATTCATGATTCAGAGGCTTCAGACTTCAGAGTCCAGAGACTTTTATGCAACTTGCATTTTTTATACACACTACACACTGCTTTCGAGTTTCGATCGTATATATCGAGCATTTCTCACCTGTACTAAAAAATACAGAGCACGCAGTAAATTCAATACGGAGGAGAAAAATATGTTGAAAAAGAACAGTGACTAACTCTTTTAACTCTAAAATTCCAATAAACATCAACACGAAACTTAAAAATGAATTATATGAGCCTCTTACACACAAAAAATGTCTACTGTGCTCTGGTCGACTATCGACAACAAAGTACGAGTGTGTCACATGTCAGTGATCAATTATCTATTATCTATTACTATACTACTACTATAAACTTTTGTGTAATTTTTTAAAAGGTGCATTTTGGATTTCTCATATTGCAGTCTCATTCTGAAAATAAATACATATTTCCGTGATCCTAATTCCGAAGTGTAAATTTGCCCAAATGATTTTTTCCCGAGAAAATCAAATCCCAAAACGAAACAAACTAAAACCCCATATAAATACAACATCAATCGTACGTCTCAGATGACTCGTCATCATCATTTCTTTGGATTATAGATTTCTCTACATCCATAATAATATATTATCGATTTCCTTCGTCCTTGGTAATAATTACATTTGACATTTGACATTATGTAACAGTACACATAATATGTGTTCCTGTCTAGAATAACTATCCATCCAGGATTCCTTAGATTATGAGAGAGAGACTTTACAAGTTTCCCGCCCTCTATGTTTAACATTGGAAATT
>JAQGBH010006211.1:0-12884 GCA_034698265.1 Sminthurinus aureus | reverse complement strand
AATTGGTCTCATTTGGCAAATGTTAGAAAACAAAGTCAAATATGTTTTCTTAACAAATCAGTGATCAAGAACAGATAAAATTCCACAAAATCGTTTAAAATCCCCTGAAGGTTGGAAATTGTAACTAAAGGGATCTGTGATTTTTCACATTACTTGTTTTTTTTAAAGTATGGAGAAACGAAAAGACGAGAACAACATTTGAATGAGATTCGACGTTACAATTTTTTCCGCTGGCTGATTTGTGAATTTGTGTTTATGCGTGAAGTTGAATAATTGGTTTGGGTTACGTGAGTTATGAACATTTCATACAGTGAATATTTATTTATATTTATCATAAATCATTAGAAAATCCTTCTTGTAATTGTTGTAAATTATGAGCAGGCAATTGGCTTATGTCAATTATGAAGAGACAAAATCAAAGACAAACAGTGCTAACGGTAAAAATGCTATAGATTTTATGTCTTAAAACAACGAGAAAATATTCAACCCTGGAAATGAAACTCAATTTTGAGAAACATGTTCAAATATTCAATCAACATCACATTGTGATACTTTTGTGAAACTTTTGAAACGGAGCAATAAAACAAGCGTTGAACTTTTACATTTTATCCTCGTAAAACACTAAACAAGGTTTAATTTTATTGGAATCAGAAAATGATTTGTACATACTTTTAGTAGAATAAGGAAATAAGTACAGAATGACACGTAAAAATTGTATAATATCAGATTTTCAACATTGAAAATTCATCAGAGAATAGCAAAGGAAAAACATACTGCCATAAAAATACATTACATGATTCAAAAATTACATAGGTAAAATCTATAGAATGGAGAATCAAACAAAGACAGGAAAAAAAAATATTTTCTATAATTCTAGCCTTCAAATGTCTCAAGTCTTAAGACATTTAAAAAAGAAAATCAGACGTAGGATAAAATTGTGAGTACAATTAAAATTCATTTATTTTGAAGGAGCGTATTAGTTTCCCATTTTCATGTTCAAAATTGACAACTTGAAGTTTCTGCATGAATTTCCAAGCTAGTGTCTTGAAAACTGACAAGAATTTTAGCATTGACGTACCATGCCAAGTAGTTTTTATACATATTTTTTCCAAATCTATAAAATAAAATGAAAGTTTACTTTAAAAACACTAAACATATTGAAATAAAATTAAACAAGACATCAAATGAGAAATGATGGTAAAATCACATTAGACTATTGCTAAAAAGATTTCATACCTTCAAGTTCAACGATGGAAAAACCAAGTGGATTAATCTGGTGCGAGTCAAAATTAGTAGAAGAGTTCCACAATTTCTTAACAGCCTCCAAGTTCACTCCAGTGAGATTGACTAATATTCCCATGGCACGGTCGTGATAACGCAAGTCCCCTACCGACAGAGTCAGTTGCTTAAGTTTCTTAGAATATTTGAAATTGCAAAAAACATGTGGTCCGTACGGAATTAATAATTCCTCAATTCCCGAGAAAACTTGCAGAATCTCATCATAACTCCCAGTAAGCTGCAAAGTACTTTTGACATGTAATAATTTGACGCTCGGAGCTGGTGCTGCTAATCCAAAAGAGGCGTCCATTGGGTTATAATAATACAAACCAATGTCGTCCAAGTAAACAGTTTTTAATTTTGGAAGGTGCTCGGAAAATTGGAAGCTCAAATCATTACGATATAGACAGCAAAAGACTAGGTTAAGCGTGTTCAAATTCGGCATCACTGGAATCTTCAAACCATCGAAATCCCGATTGTTTTGGAACGTCAACCGACGCAAAGTACCTTGACTAGTTTCGAGAATTTTCTCTGTAGCTTCGGTAATCCCCGTCCCACGTTCGATTATACCATAACCATAATATATTTTTAGATCTTTAACTCGAATTCCAGACTTGGCAAAATTTTCAAAGCTAGAGATGGCACAGGAATAGCAACTAACTTTAAAATGGACTTTGGAGATTGTATAATTACTGAGCTCTCTGTTTTGTGAATAATTTAAGGAGTTCAGCTTATTTGATTCTGAATGGTTACACAGTTCACCAGGGCGTGCAAAACGTGGTGTTGTCACCTCCAAAAAATTTAAATTTGGACACTGTTTCACTATCTTCTCAAGAGAATGAGGAAAATCATCTTTGTTCCACAGACCAATCTTGATACTTTGGATATTTTCCCCAAAAATTTTCAATTTTTCCAAGAGATTCACATCAGAATGACTATTGATGCTGATATTTGATATTGTTGCCATTCGAGAAACACGATCTCTCAACGTTTGAAGCGTTGCATTTTGATCTTTTCCTGTACTTAGTTCAAAGTCAAGATGAAAATGAAACGGAATTGAGAGAAGTTTATCATAATCAAATAACAATACATTTTCAGCTTTCTCATCCTGCAAAGAGCAAAATAATAACTCATTAAGTTTTAGTGAGACAAATTCGTTTATTACCAACTAACAACTAAAGTAGTTAAAAATTAAATGTATGTATAGAATTAGAGCTCTCTTTTAGCCAGTGAAAAAAAATTACCTTTTGATTAAGCATAGAATTTAAGTCGGTTCTCGCCTTTTTAACTGGAGGAGAATTATTGACTGGGGGTTTTTCGGATGATGATTGCAAATTTGGCGATTCATCTGTCAGCGGCTCAGTTGTAAGTCTCTATTGTACATAAAAGGCATGCATTAGTATTTCTTCGTTATCAATAATATTATATTGATCTATATGACAAGGATATTTTCAAAATACACCATAATCTACCTTTTCATGTAAAAAATTATTTTAAAAATTTTTTACAAAAGTAATAATAATAATAATAATAGTAATTATTTGTTCTAATTTACCTCTTGGTTTTCTGCATCACTGGTCGATTGTTGACCACTTGGCTCTTGCTCTCCTTTTTGTTGATGTATTTCACTCTCTGCTGTTTCATGCTCATGAATTTTTCCAGAATCCGTATTCCCAGTGCTGTTGATTTCTGCTAAATCTTCTATGACCTGTAATTTTAAATTTTAAATTATATTTTTATGATTGATAACATTTTGTAAACATTTGCTATAAAAACTAAAATGCAACCGCCAATATTTGATATACATATAATAAAAATAATGATGATAATTTGATGTTAATTTTGACAATAATTTGCATACCTTTTGAATAAATGGGACCAATTTTTGACGTGACGGTATTTTACTAGCCAGAGTTTCTATTGAAAAAAGATTAGCGTTCAGGATTACCATTTGGGAATCCAGAAGTTCTTTTAAAACTTCCTCGGTTTTGGCTCCTTTACGCTTACGCTTCTGTATAGAAAACAATATCAGTTATTACTTTCTCGGATCAATTTTTGGTTTGTTTTACTAAACACATAATAAAAACAAAATGCACAAATAATTAAAACAAAACATGATGACATTTTACTTTTGACTCACCTTGCTCTTTTTTGCACTCGATTTCTTTGACTGAGCTTGTTCTTCTTTATCTTCATTAGCATCACCATTCTCATGAGAAACTGGCTCTGGTTTAACTTCAACTAAAGGATTGTAGTGTAAAGGATTACTCTCAAGTTTCACAGCCCCGTAGTTCCACAGGACATTGACATTCGGCTGATGAATTCTCTCCTGCAAGACAAAGCACAAAAGTATCAAGTATTTATACAATAAATACTAAACAAGTATTATAAATCCAATGTGTTTCATTTAAATGTTTCATAAAAAAATGTAAATACAAATCAAGCAGAATTCTATTTTTGTACAAGCTAAAAATTTACCCCAAGTCTACCATAATCCATCTCACTGTCACTATCGTCACCACTATCATCAACAACGCGGCGTCGGAGCTATTAAACAAATAAAAAATATGTATCGAAAATGTAAAACACGAGAATCTGTTATTTGTCAAGTAAATTTTGATACTATTGATTTTATATTATACTGTAAAATAGATATAAACTTGATAATTGTGTATTTACGTTGTAACGTGGACTAGTTGATGAACGCGCACTCGGTCCAGCCTCATTTGATTCATCTTCTTTTCTATTTCCTTGACTCATGATTTTGGAATTTTGGAACAGGCCCAATGTTTTGTGTTAATTAGTAGTATTGGAATTGATGCTACCGCCTTGTTCTAACTAAATATATGAAAAGACATCAAAAACAGTGCAAATTAGTGAAACCATGTTTTGAATTGGTACATGAAATGTCCATAAAAGAATAGCAATAAAAATTTATGCAATTATTGTTTCATAAATATCTCACACTTCATTATTATCAATTCCATAATAATTATTGAGAACAAAAGTTAATAATTAAAGTTAAAGTGAAGCTGATTTGTATTTACCTTCAATTACTGCACAATCACGATTAAATTAAATGTATTTCCGTCTCCAAAATTAATGATGATTAATTCCGTAATCTCAATTCTCAAATCAGCTGATTCACTTCAAACCCACCGCCGGAAATAGTTTTTTTTCAAGGATATCAAAGAAGGAGAAAAAACTGCAATGTAGAATGGGAAATCTTGACCCGTTGTAATAAAAACGGTTTTTGAATGTTGCAGTTTATTCAAGATGAGATCTGAGATTTCCTCGGTGCACGATGCATTCTGACGGTAAGAAATAAGTTGAACTCGATCTTGACATTTGTCATTTTCAAACAGGAATCACATGTGTTCAGATAGAAATATCATGTGTCTCCTACCATCGGTCTTTTGGCTGACAGGGCGAGATCAATTTCCACTGTAACAAATAAGCAGGAATTCTGCCTTATGCAGTCCAGAGCGAGGGATTTCCAGTTCAGGTCATGATTTATGCCCCGCGAATTCTTGGGAAATATTTAAAGTGTGGTTAGAATTGGCGAGGACGTTCAAATTGATTTGAGACAAATAGCGATAGCACAAGGGTCAATCAGTAGAAATATAAACTTCAATGAAAGTGGGAGGAACACTCCGGAAAATGTACAGACTACAGACTGGATTTGGCTTAAAACTCGATGTAATCATGTGTTCAAGTTGAACGCCACTTGAAGTTTCCACACGCAATATAGCGGCCGCATCTTATAGTTAAAATGATCACTACATATTCATTCGGCCGACAAAATTATTTTAGTTTTTATGAAACTTGACCTTGACTTTCCTCAAAGCGATAATTCTCAATATACGACGTTCAGTCTTCTGTGAAAAGATTCATATCGTTCGTCCAAGTCGCAGAAAAAGCAAGGAAAAATGGAGAAACGAAAACGGTGAAAAATTATGTGAAGGATTGATGAGGATTCAAATCTTGATTCAGCTCCATACCGTTTTTACTCGTTTTTACTTATTCTTTGAAACGGAATGTCAATTGTAATGTCATTTGACGCGATACAATATTCAAAAAATTCCGTGTTTCTCAAACCTTTTTGTATTTAGACTTCTTTTCTAAATTCGGTGATTTTCATCGAAGGCTTTGCCGTCCGTCTCAATTTCATGAGGATCAAACGACGAATGACCTTTCTGTGCATAAACATCAAACTGGAGCTGAAATTTAAACGATGTGGAGAAAATGACGAGAGAACCCAAGTCAATTCAGTCTGTGTGGATAAAAGTCGGAGACTCCCACAAGTTTGAGCTAATATCCACACCAAAATTCATCATGTTTATTCTTTTCAACTCGGGCCGGCTTCTTCTCACCACACTCGATGAATTTCATCAAAGAAAAGTGGAGGAGACTTTTTGTTGCCGATTAAAAATTCCGTGGACATTTACAACTGTAATTCGAATCAAACTGTTGTCATGGAAACTTCTATCATAATTCATGTAAAATATCTGCCCTGGAGTGCGATGGAGCGATCTGAAATGTGAAACTCTTTTGAATCTTGAATAATTTGAATCCAAGTCGGGAGCAAAAACAGAAGAAATTTTATTCCGAGAATTCAGAGAACCCGGGTATTTTTTAAAGGAGCGATTGCAAAAGAATTAAATTGAATCCGATTTATTTTGAGAAAAACAAAGCCGTTTACGTGGAATACAAAAAACGACACTACCGAAATTGCAACATTCAAGAGAGCAGCTCAAAGCTCCAAATGTTGTCAACTGGAAATTGGAAATATTTTGCCACAGGGAATCGCACACTCAGATTTTTCAGGAATGAGAAAATTATAAATAAAATATTTACCGCTGACGATTTTATGATCGTTTAGTACTTCGTTTGTCATTCAGAATTGGCAGACCTAGAAATAAAAATACTACTACCCACTGTCGGAAGATCTTGAGATCAAAGGCTAAAACATAAGAAACGGCGTTGAAGTTGGACAAGAATTCAAAACTAAACATTTTTGTAGTTCCGTTTACATTTTATATTCATTTCCATAAATTATATTTCATGCCACTGGGTCTAAATCTGAATCAAGAGTCAAGCTCTCACAGTGTTTCACTAATTTCTTGCATGTAAACATATTTGGTTGAATTGGATTTGCAATGAATTTTGCATGTTGACAACAATTCGTGGGAGTATAGAATTTACTTATTGGCATACCAAAAATTTCAAAGTGGCGTCGAGGTATGACAAATTTGAATAAAACTTTTAATCCTGATTCATGAATCATAAATATCAGTCAATTTATTGTTATTGTCATACAGAACACCCACAAGAAAAACCGCAGCATTTGAAGCCATGAAATTTAATTTGAAAAGACAGATTTTTCCCATTTTTCATACCCATTGAGATTTTTTGGTTCAACTTTTATCTTTTATTCGTTGAGCATTTGGATTTGAAACAGGAACAATGAAAAAAGCAGTCAAAATAAAAAAGTAATTAAAGTTCATTAGTAGTTGAATAATTTTCATGGAGACTTTCTTTTGCAAATTTTACAAATATTTGAATTCGTCCGAAAGGCGAAAAAAATCCGGGACCAAGTAATATTTGGGTTAAATAAATATTTTTCTCCCTTTTATGTCAACAGTCAACGGCGGAGTTGTGCCAGAAAAATGTGGACATTCTGTTTGTATTTGTTTTACACGTCTCCAATGTCGGGTGTCCAATCTGGTTAACCACAAAATCCACCGCGCAAATTGAGTTGAAGAAAGAACAGGGACAAGGCTTTGGGTAATGGATAAGTAAAATAGTATTTGTACGAGCATCCAAAACCCAAACAACCGACTTCGAGTCCAAATAATTCATTAGCAGACTTTTCTATCGCCAGTTCGCAGTTTCTACTGCGTCTTTTTTGTCCTTATTCCTTGTCAGAGTAAGTAAAATGTGATATTTCGTATTTTGTTTCCGTTCCCTGTTTACAATTTTGCTCTAAATATGTAATATCAATGTCAATATCAATATCAATATCAGCACAATGACAAGGTTTTGTCATTTGTGCCATGAGAAACAAACAACGATGAACAATTTTCCTTGAGTAAATTTGGCCATCAGCTTTTCCTATTCTCATTTCCTGGCTGCATTTTGCGACTCTGCCACCCTGAAAAAATGAACATTTTGTAAATTGTAAATATACACAAACGAAAAATAGAACGACCACCAAACTGGACAACATCAGAAAAACCAAATAATGTTGACCTTTGAAGAAAATGGGTTGAATTTTAAGTCGTTTAAAATTCTCTCCTTGTTGAATCTCCTACCGATTAAAATTGACCTGGAAAATGGGAAAATTCAGAGGCAGACGAGTAAAATAAGAATTTTCATATGGAAACTTTACTTTTCCATTGGGATTTCTGACTGTTTTTACATGCTGTTGAGACTCGTGCAGTCGACGATTGTGGAGCCGGAGAAATATTTCCGATGGGATCATTTCGTCATTCATCTCCCCTTTTTGGTCGGCTACTCTCTTTGCCATGTCATTGGATTTCGCATGTTTGTGACAAATCCTGGAGAATGTGTGATGATTTTCAACCAGCTTTTTGTGGAGAGGGAAAATCCGGTGCAGAAAATGATGGACGAGGAACTTGAGTCACCGCAAGTTCGAAAACCAAAAGGAATTCGGATTCGGATTCGTCCGCTGTTCACTTGGCCACCGCTGTATTCTCTGAATGAACTATTGGCCAAGTTGTTGTCATTTGTGTTGGTTGTGGGGGAATTTCTTGCCCTCGTCATTTTCGCGGTTGATCCGAGTCGACCTCAACTTTTGTTCTCAGCTCTTCCACCGGAATATCAAAATGTCTACAGTTTCCTCGGACTTTTTTCTGCTGAAGTAATTTCTATGGCGGTCATTGCTATCTTTACCTTCTTCTCAATCGTCACTCAACTTCTTTTCTTTGGCAAATGTCAGTCCGAACTGCAGCGACTGAATTTTAAACTCAGGTAAAAAAATTCTCATGATTTTACTCTTTTTAGCTAACAAAAAAAGTTGATGCTTTTTCTGTACCATTAAAAATTTGACAATTTTTTTTATAGAAATCTAATGAAAACATTTCAAAGTCGCTCAGTCCGAAATCGAGACATTGGGAGAGAAATTTGGATCCTCCGTCAAATCTCAAAGGAGATGCGTGAACTGGTCGTTTTCATCGAGCTCTTCAATCGCTGTTTCCCGTTCTGCATCTTCGCCTTGAAAATAGCTTGCCTGCTGCCTTCAATCCTCTTTTACTTCTTTACGATCCGCCATTTTCATAATTTTCCACTGCTGGGAGTTTTCACTGGTTACGTTGCAATTGCGGTCACTTTGATGTACGGAATTTTATATCAACGTGCTTTTTCTATTCCTGAGAAAATGGAACAACTCCAAAGGGAATTTCTTCTTGCAGCTCAGAAAACAGCAACACAGTCACGTTCAACTCAGGCAGCATCCAATCGAAATCCGAGTTTTGGTGCTCAAATGAAGCGAGAAATCAGGGGAATTCGAGATGTTGGAGTAAAAGTTGGAAGTTTTCACACGCTCGAGAGAGAAAGTACACCAAGATTTGTCGACTTTGTAGTCAAAAATGTTGTCAACCTACTCGTCACATTTCCTTGAAAATTAGTAACCATGGCAACAAAAATGGCCGCGTACTCAAAAGTCCATTTCATGTAACTGTAAAACGGCATCCTCATCCTTAAATATTTTCGACTTGTATATCCGAATCCGAATCAAAATCAAAATCAGAACCAGAGAGCGGATTTCATTCCTGCAGAATACAGAGGACCCGGGTATTTTTTGAAAGGGGCGATAGAGATTGAATTAGACAGCATCGGATCCATTTTGAGGGGGTGTAATCCGAAGCACTTTACTTGGAATATGCAAACCGCATTGCCAAAATTCAAGAGAGCAGCTCCAAGTGTTGGAAATATTTTGTACTGGGGAACTTTTGGATTTTTCTAATTGTAACGGGAATTTAATTAACATTCGTGTGTTGATACATAAAATGATTATTGTATAAAACTAATTTATTTATTTCCTCAATGTAATTGAGTCTTTTGTAAACAATAGTACATAATCTTTCTTGAGGATATGGCTCATTGTGGCACAAAATAACGAGCGGCTTTGAAATAGGACAAAAATTCAAAACAAAAATTGTACGAGTTTGACGCCGGTTTAAAATGTATCCGCACGATCACGCTGATTGCACACTTCAGAGTAGAATCAAGCAGTTCAAGAAAACAATTTTAAACGCCAAACAACAGAAAAGTTATAATAAAAGCCTCAGAAATTCACACTGTATGTAAAATACATTAAAAATAGAATTCAAAAAGAATCCTTCAAAATAAATTATTTATTCATAAATTCCCCTACGAAAGAGAAAATTCCATTTCATTAACAAAACAAACACGAGGATTCTTTGTGCATTCCATAAATGAACATTGAATAGACGAATCGTTTTTCGTACCTCGTTTTAATTGGGTCAAGTTGTCAATTGTTCTTGCAATGATTTATGCTTGTTCATTTTATTTGTGAGGACACTCGGATTTTGAGGAGAGTTGAATTATTTCTTACTTTTCTCTCGGCTGGAAACAAGTTCCTGAGGCAAAATAAAAATTATCCTTGAAAACCCAAGAAATTCATGTCATTTGTGTCTCCAACTCCCAATTGCATTCCACATTCCACACACAGACTTCTTCTGCTTGCCGTTGTTTCTCTCTTTTGCTGCTCGTTACATAACCGGTTTAGAGTTTAGAGCTGAGCGTTGAGAGTTTAGTTGTGCTGCGTTGTGTGGATTGTGGATTTACTTGTTTTGTCTACCGGCAGATTTCTACTTGTACAATTTCATTGGCATTGTAAAGATTTTACGAAAGAATCTTTGATCTTTGAACTAGACTCAAATTTTATTGAAAAATAAGTGAGAATGGAAAAGTGTGTCGTGTGTAACATCAAATTTGAAAATTACACTTTGAATTCAAATTTAAATTTTGAGGACGAGGAAAAGCTGAATGAAAAACTGAGTTTCATTTATCGTAATATTCTGAGCATATTTTGTACGTATTTTCATCTGCCCTGCGAGCAGACCCAAAGTGAAGAGGAAAATGAGATTTTGCCTTCGTTTCCCTTTTGTGTCGAATGTAGAAATTTGGTGGCGGAATTGTGTATTTTCCACGACCAAATCGAGTCAATTCAGAAACTTGTACAAAAAACCATTGCCAAAATCACCATGAAAATTGTACAAACAGAAAAGGACGCGGAAAATTGCTCAAATTCCGATCCACTTGAAAACCAAGAAAAAGGAGACAAAATGAGGAATAAAATAAAATTCGGATATCGAAACAAAATTCTTCAAGGTAAAAAAATAAATATAAAATTTTCAACTGCATTTTCATTACTTTTACTTATGTACTTTTTCACCACTTGTTGAGTCAACTTGATGAGTTTCTATTATAATCTGTTTTGTATAGATTTTAACCCGCGGGTTCATTTGGCAGACTGTCAAAGTCAAAACCAAAACCAGAGCCAGAAAAAAATCCACAGTCAAACAAAGGAGACACGTGAAATCAACTCGCTTGAAACAACAAACTTTGAGAATGAAAGTACTTTGAATGATGAAAATTACCATGACAACCGCAACGACTTTAATGAGAATGCCGATGACAGAGATCTACAAAATAACTCTAGAGTAGAAATGATCTCACCCGAATCCAAACTTTCACCAGAGAAAGAAAACGAAGAGGAAAAGAACGCAGACAATTCGTCTTCTGTTTCTTTGGACGAGAACTCAGCGGCAGATAAACCACCAGAAAGTTTGATGCAAAGAATTCGTTCCAAATTCGTTGCACAGTCAAATAATTTATCACTTAAAAATCCAACTCATAAAAAAACTCTTACTTCCAACACGGAAAAACGGAGGGGCAACAAAAAATCTTACTCAACTGACAGTAAAAACCTTCCCAAAACAATCAAAAGTTTGGGAGATGGAAAATTCCGGTACTTAGACAAGTGGACTTTTGAAAAGGTGGAAATTGGATTTAAATGTGGACATTGTCCAAGAATTCACACAAACATTACGTCAATGAAAACACACATTGACATTTGGCACGTTCCAGGTAAAAAATTACACATTTTACATTAAATCTCAACACAAACAAAAACAAACTGAGAACAATTTCCTTTTTTTCGTTTTTTATGGATAAAATTCCTCATCTTTGTGTTTTGTTTCTCATGTACCCTGTCCCAATTCCAATTTAAATTCACCAGGCAAGTTCAAGTGCTCAAAATGTCCTCAATCCTTCCGAACTCAGGGACTTTTGAATCATCATCGCTGCGGCTGGAATCTCGAGTGCACACAACGAAGTTTTGAAATCAGCCCTGGAAAATTTGTCTACAATGGGAAGAAACAAAACTGGGATTTTGAATGGATTGACGGGAAATTTCAATGTTCCTCTTGTCCTGCTGTCTGCTTGAAAAGAGACTACATTTTAAATCACATGAGACGCTATCACGATGGTAATTTTCATTTTTTTCCCATTTTTACTGCAAGTTATAAAAAGTCCCACATTTTTATCACTTTTTTTCTAATTTTGTCTAATTTTGACTGATTTTTTTTAGGAGTGACGACTTTCATGTGCGATGAGTGCGGGAAAATATTTAATCTTGAGACCTCCTTAAAAATACATAAGTTGATCCATTTAAAAAAACGGGATCAAGGTGATGCACAAAAACCACTGGAATCAAAATCTCCGGCTGTTTGCCAACTCTGTCAGAAGATGTACAAAAGTGAAACGGGTCTCAAAGTTCACATATTGAGAAGTCACAAGGACAAGGACAAAGACAAAGACATCGTCATGACAACAACAACAACAACACAAAAAGACGCAGAAGCACAAGAACTTGAAGAAGCAAGGAAAAAATCAGCTCAAGGCAGCTTGAATTTGAAACACGCCTGTGGAAAATGTACCAAAAGATTTTTGTCTCCAGTTGTTTTAAAAAAACACGAAAAATTTCATGACCAACTCGTTTGCCCGAAATGTGAAAAGAAGTTTGAGAACAGGGACCAGTTTAAAATTCATATGGACAGACACAACAAAGTTTTGAAACATTTTTGTGATGTTTGTAACAAGGGATTTCTTCAGCGATGGCAGGTTTGTGGTTTTATCCTGATTTCCTGCAGAAAAATTTGAAATTGAATCAAAGAGGACAAAATATTATTATTTGTTTTTCATGTTTTTTTCCCGAAGGTGACGAGACACAAAGAAACTGGAGCACATGCACAAAAGGACGAGATGGACGTCAAGTTAGCCTCCAGCCTCGAGTGAGGCTAACTTTTGTCAACTTAGCCTCCACCTAAAATGTCAAGTTAGCCTCCAGCCTCCAGCTCAAAATTTTTATTTCAGCCTCTACCTCCTCATAATTTATTGTTTCAACTGCGCAGAGGTCAGCCTCGAGTGAAACAACATTGAAACAAGTTGTTTCACCTGCGCAGAGGTCAGCCTCGAGTAAAACAACATTGAAACAAGTTGTTTCACCTGCGCAGAGGTCAGCCTCGAGTGAAACAACATTGAAACAAGTTGTTTCA
>JAQGBH010006210.1:0-12886 GCA_034698265.1 Sminthurinus aureus | reverse complement strand
TGTCATTTGATAGGAATTTGGACCAAAGTGACACCAATATGACACCACATAATGTCGACACATATTATTTCAAGGGACTTGAAGTTTTGTACAATATTTTATATTAATTAACTAGAGACTACAGAGGATGTTATTTTATTGTTAGTTATTTTGTATGTTGTAATGTATTAATCACTTTGTTTAGTTGACGCATAAGAGCTCATTTGCTGTTGTTGGTTTTCCTGGAATCCCCTCCTCCACCCAGGAACCACCTTCTCTAAATCTGCTTTCTCTTGCAAAAGGACTTGATATTTTTGTCGGAGAAACTCATTCCTTTCCAATAGACTTTCATAAAGCAGATCTTGCTGTGTACAAAATAAAATTTTACAAAATATCAAATATCATAAAACCAATATATATATTATAAAATTATTAATATATTATTATTAAATATATATTATATAAAATTTTGTACCTCAAATCTACGAAGTCTTCCACTTTCCCTAAATTTTTTTGCATTTTCATTCTTGTTATTTCTTTGTCTTTTTGGTAAATTGGTGTTGGAATCAGTTTGATGATTTTGGGTTTCTGAACTTTTGTGTAAAGATGTAGACGCCTGACTCTTACCGACTTTGGAAGCAAGCTCTGTATGAAGTATGAAATGAAAATCTTTATCACAAGATCCTATACAGACTACATACTAGAGACATTTGATGTTGACTTGTGACATATGCAATAATTATCGGATATGATCTGATGCTCAAACTATGTAGTAACAATAATTTAATAGATAATGAGAAACCTGGAAGACTACGCGGACATTGCGGTTCAACTTTAGAGTCTCCGTCTCGGTCAAGATTTGCTCTGGAAATTTGGACATAATATTCCTCTGAATCTGCGGCTGTCCTCAGCAAAAGCAACTTTTTAGCCATAAAGCTGTTCAAGGGTGTGTGGTGCGTGGCATCAACAACAAATGTTTTACCCTAAAAACTGTAAACTGTAAACATATGAAAAACAAACTAATGTATTAAATTTCTTGTATAATGTATATAATATTATATAATATGTATTATGCATGATAAAAAACAACTTTCTCTACCGATATAATATTATGTGGTTCAAATAAAAATGCTTTGCAATTTTCCCGTCTTTTATTTATAGGTCTCCCTGAATCTTTCCTTGAAAAGTTCTTTATTCACTTACGATATAAATTTATTAGATTATAATAAAAATTCACAGTATTACTTTAACATGTGGTAGTATTGGATTGTGCAGACTGAGTTACCGACTTGTGAGAGATGGACAATAGACAGAAGATGGTTTGTGAAAATAGTGAATCATCTTCTCAGCAATATTTGTAGATACATTTCAGTTCATCTCAATGCTCGATGCTCGATGCTAGATGCTCGATGCTCGATGCTCGATGCTCGATACACAGTCTCAATGTGTCCAGATTCAGTTCATCTGGAAGCTTCTGCCTAAAAAGCATTGTGAAAAGGGGACAAAAGGAGTGACAAGGAAGTGTAGAGTGTAGAGTGTAGAGAGTAGAGAGTAGGCAGCACGTTGTAAATGTATGTGGAAAAACTTTTATTTCCGATCCTCCATGATTTTCAAAATCAATTTGGTCATTTCGAAAGCATATTGTGTAGAGTATAGAGTGTAGAGTATATTGTTTATAGGTTCCAAGTTCAAGACAAGTCAAATGAAACATAAAAATAAATTACAGCAACGTTACGTTACATATTGACAGTTGACAAATGACAATCATGTGGATCCAAAATAGATCAATAGATCAATAGTAAACAAATACCGATATACTTTATACTTGAAAATTTAAACAATAACAATAACAATGATGATGACACATTTAGTTTTGTGGCAATACATTGTTTTTTTCCTTCTAGAACCACAATAAATCTATAATCTATAAAGTCTATCAAGTAGTTGAAGTAGCATTTTTGTCAATGAAGTGGAAATGGACAAGAATTAGAGGTTGAACAATTAGAAAAAACAATTACTTCCCAACTCATTATATATATATATATATGGTAGAGGTGATGGAATTGTAAACAGAACCACTTTTCTATCCAAGTTGCGGGATACACTTCCCCGTTTGCCCCATAAATATGTCAATATTATTATCATGTCAAAAGTCAAAAGACGTTGTAACTTATTATTTGTCTTATATCTACAAATCTACAATAAAGCCGTCAGTACTCATTAGATTTACTTAGTACCTAGGATATGAAAGATGTAAAAGGGATAACGCACAAGTATAAATACATAAACTGGATTCTTGTAAATAAGGATGTATTTCCTTATTTACAATTTTCTTTGTACATTATGTTTATTTACTTTTACATTTCTAGTTTCTAGTTTCTATTTTTGTTCCAACTTTATTTCTATATAGATATAGAGTCTCCATAATAAAGGTAGAGAACTTGTCTTCTTACATGTATTATTTATTACTTGTAGATAAACTACAAAAAATCTAAATCGTGACCTAACACCATTTTAATACTCGCTTGATGATTATTCATTGCGAGCAGGTAGCGCAGCACGCATATTTTTAGCTGCGCTAAAAACAGGATTAGTAAAAATAATTATCACCTGTCCAATTTTTTACATTTTATAGATTTTAGACCCCGCAGAATTTAAGCTTTTGACTTTTGACACATTTTATGATATACATGATGGGCTCATTTTATCTTTTAATTCATTTGTGTAATAATAATAATTTTTTCAGAATTCGTATTCATAAAATGATAAAGAAGAAACCGTGAGTTTTGTATTCTGTAGAGTCTAGACTCTGGACTCTAGACTGGAGGAAAATTTCAAGAAGATTGGGAGTACTCGATACTCGATACACGTGAATAGCCAACAATATAAAAGTATAGAGCATAGAACATGGTGGGCTTAAATGTGCTGAATTCTGGACAAGAAATTTCTTTGTGGTAGTTTCTTTTTACTTTTATTTTCATGTACCCTTATCTTTTCCCATTTCAACCAGAGCTATTGCAGCCAGAACAGAAACCACCAGCACCGATACTGGCAACGCATCCACTTTTCTCCTCACTCAGCATGTTTTCAACAGTTTTTGCGTATTTTTTACGTTTCACTTTAAAAAGTAGAAAAGGAGACTCGACTAGTTTTTCTTTGATACTTTGGAATGTCCACGGTCTGCATCCACATCCCTTTCTTGTGCTTTTGATTTTTGATTCCTCTGGTCGCAGGCAATTGTTCTTGTTCTTTCAGACAAACGTATACATGTATGTGGATGAAAAATGTTACCTTCTCTTCGTATCATCGAGTTGTGGTTTGTAATTCCCATTCCAGTTCCAGTTTCAGTTCCAGATCTACATGTTTTTCGTGCTTCTGATGCCGAATATGAGTTTCAGTTCTTTGATCTGATACGTGATTTGTGGTTTTGAGTTTTGAGACAAAGAGAAAGACAATTACAATGCATTGCAATTGTAAAATGTATATGTATAATTTATAGAGGACAATGGTCAGCTTAAAATGTAGGGAGCAGGAAAAGTGAAGGAGCAATTGAACATTGAACATTGAAGGCAATCGACCCTCATCAAACCCAGGACTGACAAACTATTCGAATTCTGAGCAACACGGTATTTTTCATAGAAAAATTGTACCTTCTTTATTCACAAAGTCAAATATTAATGTCAAAAATACCAAAAACCAAAAACCTTGAAAATGAGGCAGTGGAGAAGCATCGGCGTTGAAGTAAAATTCAAGAGTGTAAAATCTCTTGTATTAAAACAAGTCTTCAGTGTAGTTTGTTCTGTATTCTGGTTCTTCTATATTCTGTATCTTTCTGTAGGTTTTCAAGAATGTTTTTTTGAAATTTGAAATCAGTCAAAGTCATATCACATGATACATCAAAAGTTTCTTTCCATCTCTTTCGCTTACTTTACTTTACTTGACTTTGTAAAGATATGTAAAAGAAAACTTGAGGCGTTTGGATTTTCACTCACTTTTCCATTCTCCATCCTTCGTTTTCCATCCTTTTTTCAGCTTTCACTTTCCGATTTTGTATCTCGGTTGGATCTGGTGCTGGATTTGGAATTGGATTTGGATTTACATTGGGATTTTGATATTGGACATTGGCTGTGAATGTGGATGTGGATCTGGATAATGTTTTTGGTGGGAGTTGGTAGTTGGTAGTCTGTAGGATGAATTGCCTCCATTTTCCATGCCTCGAACTGGAGAATGGAGAAAGGAGAAAGGAGCGATAACAAGGAGTGAGGGTGTATGTTGTGTGTATGTGTGTACAGAAAAGGGATAAATAGGAAGAGGTAGAATCTTCCGTTCACAAGCTGGCTAATCGATAAGTGGAACGCGTGCAGCACACATTCTTTCCAGTACGAATACAAATAGGAATACGAATACGACTAGGACTATGACTACTACTATCCTTCACCATAGCAGCAACTTTATCACAGTCTACAGACCATCCATATGTAATACGCACATGTACAGTGCACAAAGTACAGACGAACATATGAAAACAAACCATATCCACATCCACATTCATAGCATGCGTAGAGACACACTCTTGCCCGCTGAGCTCAACTCAACTGACTTGCTCTCTCATACACGTTACACGCACTCTCTCACCAAACCACACCACACCAGACCAACTGCACAGAAAATTCATTCCTTTCATCCATTCATTCCAGGGAGGAAACCAGAAACGCACTGCTCACTGCTCACTAGTAGCTACTCTTTACAGCTATCTGGATTCTAGATTCTAGATTCTAAGACTTGCCTCAACAGTCAACAGCCTATCGCAATCTCAGCTCCACGTTCATATTGAACCATACACTTTGCTTTCTGCACTCTCTTCCACCTCCACTATCCACTATCCACTACATCCACCCATAGACCGTACAACATGCAAAATAATGTCTCGACACACACACTTTCCCAACTCAACTCTTTTCCAGTCTGCACATTCTCCATTCTCCATTCTCCAGTCTATATTCCTTTTTAGTGTTGATGTACATCTTCGCACATTGCACACACGCATGCAGAGTGAGAGAGAGAAGAAAACCTGCAAGTCCCACAGGAACCGTGAGCTTCTTATATAAATCAGTAGTTGGGGGAAAAGTACCATATAGATAGAACCGCAAAGGCTTATCTATATGGAAGCCATGCCATGCAACTCATGCTTTCCTACACTTTTACTTTCACATTCGCACTCACACAGAGACACACGCTCAAATTTGTATTCGTATTCTAGTTCGTATTCGCATCCTCACCAGAGCTCAAACCTGTCACAAGTTGCAATATATCGATAGAAAGGAGGAAGGGTTTCGAGTTTCGAGTTTCAAGGCAGACGAATTTCTCCGGAGCATTGACTACTCAATACTCACTACTCTCCTACTTTCTCTTTTTTCTCTAGTCTCGTCACTAGTTATTTTCCTTTCCCTTCCCGGTTCGTTGAACAAAAGTTGCTCAGAAAGTAAAAGTGTAGCAGAAAACTCATGTGCGTACGATATATGATATATTATATATTATATATAGCAAATTGTATTTGTACTAGACCCAAAACTGACATTTCTTGAAAACACTCGCCATCCACCATCATGTGTACATCTACAATCTACAATCTACATGTATCCATCCATCCAAATCCGAAACCGAACGGTTGTTATTTAAATTACGCATTTCCCCCTTTTCTTCCCTTTTCTTTTCCTAACCATTTTCTATTTGGTTCCATGCAAATAGGCGAACAACGTATAAAGTACAGCGTACAGCGTACAACGTACAAGCTAAAGCTATAAACTTTCCCTAGAATCTAGAATCCAGAATCTAGAATGTAGAATGTAGAATGTAGAAAGTAGAATATATAAAAAATGCAGAGATGTTTACATCATGTCTCGCAGCTTGTAGCTGTAGCTCGCTTTCCGCGTACCTAGTTACTGTAGTTACAAAAGGAGTGATCATTATACGACTAGTTTTCTCTTGCTTATTTCCAGCTCCTTTGTAAATTGCTAGAGGCAGAAAATATAAAACGTGGAGTCTGTAGTCTGAGAAAACATCAACGCACTACTCAAAACCCACTACACAATACACAATAAAATACAAACAGGAGGCGAGGAAATGAGGAAGAAAGTTTGTTTGCCTCTAACAAATGAGACATCCATGCTCCATGCTCCATGCTTTCCACCGTATCCATGAGAACTAGAGCTGGAACTAGAGCTGGAACATGAAACTTGACAGGAGCGAGATGAAGTATTATTTCCGTATCTTCTCAAACTACTCTCACAAGAAGAGGAATTTCACATTTCAAGACAGCAAACGTGTAAACTTGGTTTTTTGCAACAATTTCTATAGCAGGTTTTTCACAGAGATAAAGAAAGGCACTACAAAGATCTCAGAATCATTTTCAACAGTATCTCTTCCTTCCGAACTGCAAATCCAAATCCACGTTCAGACTTGAGACTTGAGCCAATCTGCGTGCCCGACTTGATACTTGATACAGATGAGAAACAAAATGAAGACGGTAGTAGCCATTGGATTTTAAATAGCAAATTTCATGCGCTTATTTTCAATGAAGCTCAAGACTCAAGGCTCAACTATTTTATCAATCTCTTTGAGCATGTAAATTTTTCCCTTGATTTGAATTCCAAAGGGAAATCTGCAATCTGGAAATTTACATTCTAAATTCTACATTCTACATTCTACGTCCTAAGTTTTCACACAGAGATGCGATCCTATAGAATTTGAAATTTGCCTCAACCCCGAGGGCAAAAACTGACTTATAGCTTATCATGTTCTGCAGGGTTCAAAATTCAAAGTTCAAAATTATCACTTGTTAAATGGCTCATTCGCTCCCAAAATATTTTTGGCATGGAAACTTGAAAATGGGAATTGGGAATGAGAAATGAGAAATCCATTGGAGTTTGCAAAAGGACTGGGAGCGATTTATTAACTGGATTGATGTTTGCAAAATCCAAGATGATTTAAGACCTGTATTTGTATTTACAAGAGAAACCGTCATGTTTTGCAATAAGTGAAATCTCTCGAATCTGTCGACTTTCTCTTAAGAATTACGTCGCAGATTTCCGAGTATTGAAAATGGAAAATGGAAAATTGGAAATTGAACATTGGCTGATATTTTGAGCTTCTTTTCCCTTCAAAGTTTTCATCTAAAATCCATAATCTAGAATCCAGAGAAAGTATGTTTTTAGCTCTTGCGTGTGAACACAGAGCACAAAGAAAGAAACATCTTTCAAGGCGTTTGAGTTTGAGATTGGAGTGTGAAAACTCTGAAGAGTTCATTGCACTTCATGTGTCACTCACACTTGTCTGCAGTCTGCAGTCTGCAGGGTAGAGTTCCAAGTGCGTGAAACACCCACCATTAAAAACTAACAACTAAACCAGCAAATACATTGGACCGATTTGAGATTTGAGATTTGATGAGATGGAGATGAAGATGAAGAAATGTTTGTGGAGCCGAAAAAACTAGGTTACAAAACTGAGGCGGAATATCGATATCGATATCACTATCACTATCGTTATTAGAGGATTTTGAATTTTTGAATGTCCTCAAGCGGAATCAGGAAAGAAAAACATGGTGTAAAAAATATCTTTTCCGCTGTTTGCCAAGGATTTTCACACGTGATAAAAAATATCATGAATGCACATGAAAATACTTTTATGAATGTATATTGTATATATATCCGTAATTCCACCGTACGCCCACTCAGTCCTCATTTTTCAGTTGGATTCTGTATTCTAGATTCTGGATCCTGGATTTAAAGGAGAATTGGACCAAAAACAGAAATGAAAACTATGGATTTGGGTCATATTATTATGAAATTCTGGGAATTTCTAAAAGCAAATGCACATATTTTCCCTTATTTTAACTTTTTTTATATGGAACGTGAAATCTCTGGCAAAGTGCTAGTGTAATCTCGAGATTTGAGACTCAAGACTCGAGATTCTAGTTTCTACATTCACGTTTTGAGTTTGGGGTTTCAAGTTTTGAATAGTCGGATTCGAAAATGGGAAATGGAAAGGATTCACATAATATTCATACTGTAATAACAGTTTTCATCTGCCATTCTCCAGCTCCATCTTAATCTCTATCGGCATTTCTGCCAGTGTAAACAATAGGAAAAGTGGAAATTGGAAATGGGGTGAAAGTAACCAAACCAAACCAAACCAACCCAAACCAAATCAGATTTATTTTTATCACAATCACGTCCTTTTCCATTTTCGATCCAAAACTCCTACTCTTTAAACTAAACAAAATATTCTGTAACACGCGTCCCATTTATTCAACGCCTTTTACAGCTCCTTGATTTCTAGGAATCTATAGGAATTCTGCTGTTGTTCAAATGGTTCAAAATTCATAGAGGAAACAGACTAAAAATGTTTGAAAATGTTTGGAATTTCCCCCACTTATACAATAAACTTGGGGAAATTTTATTACTTATGACATATGTAGGGCGCTATTAGAAACATTAGCATCTTTTGCCTCAGATTAAAATCCCCTTCATCATCCAATCTCAGTCAAACCTTGATTCCAATGTAAAAAGAATCAGGATTAAGTAGGATGAATTTAACATTCAAGGAAGTAAAATTGAATTTTACTACAGTACTATAGACAGAGATGAAGCTGGGGCTGAAGCTCAAGTTCAAGAATTTCATTTCTCCTTAGTAAGTATTTTTTTGCACTTGAATATGAAACTATGATACTTTTTCCTATTCGTCCAAATTTACTCGTCCTTTTTACATGTCCAAAACTAGAAGAGGAAAGAAAAAAGAGGGAGCAGAGGAAACTGGAGCTTCACAAAGCACAAAGTCCCGTCACGCAGTACAACTACAAATAATAATCATCCGCCCATTTTATAAAATTAAAAGCTAAAACCATGAAATGCAAGGAAATGGAGAAAGCGCCAGTGTTCCAGGTTCAGATTCTAGATTCTAGATTCCAGATTCTTGATTCTTGATTCTTGGCTCTTGGTAAAATACATTTTCCTGCTACTTTCTCTGCTTTCTGCTGATGAATAAAGTGCTGCATTTGGCTTGGCTCGGTTTAGAATTGTATTTCATTTGGAATACTTTAGACTTTAGAGTAGTGGGAAGCGTTTTATTTGTATCTTGTATTTTGTACGGCGGCGGAAGAGCACTGGAGAAGTGGAAACCAGCAGGATGGAACGAAATTGAATAAATGTAAATGTCTAAAGTCAAGAGTTGAGATCCGAGAAAGGGAGAGAAAAAAAATTTGGTTTGGTCTCAGATTCAGATTCCGCGGATTTGGATAGAAGCTTGAATTCAACTTGAAATTTGAATTGGAATTCCAAGAGTCAACTACATCCAACTCAGCAACATGCACAACTTACATGGAAAATTCTCAACTGGTACTTTACTCCATTTTCCTTTCATTCTTCAGCATTTTCCCCAACACACGTCCATTAAACAGAGGACATGGAACATGGAATATGGAGCGTACATGTAGATAGTAGATAGTAGATAGTAGATAGTACGGTGCGAGTGAAATGCTTCTACTCTACTCGTTTGTTCTTCAGTATACAGCTGTAAACTCAGTCAGTCATCCGACTTCCGACTTCCCGTCGCCACCACTAATCTACAAACTAGAAAACTAGAAACTACACTAGCTAATACCTCATACAACATCAAGTCGCCAAATTGTTGTTATCTATTGCTTCCAACTTCCAACTTTCTCTCATCTCTCTTCTCTCTTATCCAAATAAAATCCAAATCTAAAAGTCAGCCGTTCAACAACCAACAACCCGCAAACAGTCAGTCCATTTGGCCTATGAAATGATAAGAATAAAAGCCAAAGTATGTAAAATCGGATCCGAAAAACTAGACGGGAACACGTAATAAAAGCGAGCGAAAGGGAGAGAAAAGGGGAAAAGAATTTAAATGTCGAGTGTTGAGCTTTGAGCTTTGAGTTTTCTACAAATGTATCGGTTCGGCTATACCTATTTGTATTTGTATTTGTATTTTGATATTTGTGCTGGTAGGCCATCCATTTGGAATTTGGAACATTGAGCGTGCTTGATTCTTGATGCTTGGTCATTTATCTCTGTTTTCTCCACATTATGAGCTCATGGTTTGTTACAGTATGTGGTATTTGCAAGTATCGAGTATCAAGTATAAAGCATCAAAAGTATCACGTTTTCAACATTGACTATCCACATTTCGAGTGTGCAAAAACTACACGGTGGTATATTTATCTAATTTTTCACCATTGTACTGTTCTGCTCCTGTATCAAGTGTCGAGTGTCGAGTGTGCTTGGGTTTTTAGTAGTATTTGGTGTTTGGCTACGAATGGAGACTCGAGAATCGAGAATTGAGAGTGAAAGTAAAAAATGGAGCAAGAGGAAATGAGCCCATTTCTTCTACAGTCTACAGTCTACAGTCTACACGTATGCCTCTGTGTTTTTCCTTAATTTTGGGCAGGAACTAGGCAATAGAAGAAAGTAGAGAGTAGATAGTTTTTTGAGCTAGAAAAAAGAAACTAGAAAACAAAGAGATATCTACAATCTAGAATCTAGAATCTACAATGTACAAACTAGGCGAGCACTATACTTCATACTCCATGATCCAGACCACACGCACAAAACAAGGAGCACATAAACACGGCAAAACCAGATATAAATATAAATCCGGAGCAGACGGCCAGTCTTCATTCTCAAGTCTTGAGCATTGAGCACTGGGCAAAGGCACGCACTCTACACTCTACACTCTACACTCCATGTCTATTTGTGGTACATTTATTTTCTTAACCTCTGTCAGGGTTTCTTCCTTTTTTTGCTATAATATATCTACTTTCTCTTACTTTCTCTTCCTTTCTCCTGCGAATCGATAAACAGGGGAAAAATACATAATTTCAATAGCAACTGAAAGCATTTTCTCTATTTTTCTCGTCTACTTTGTATTTGAACTTTAGACACAATAATATCCACATTTTTTATTGTTTGCAGGAAATGTCACTTTGAAATGTCACTAGAAGAAAAGGAATCTCAAACGGGATTATTCTCATCAACAGATGAATGCACTCATTTTAGTTGAAAGAGGCTGGAAATCTGAAACCCTGGAACTCTGGAAATGGCAACTAAAAGTGTCATTCTCATTCTGATCAGGACAGGAGAGGAAAATTTTCAAGGAAATATTTCTTGTATTTTCTTTTTGTTTTATAACCTGATCTCGCTTGTCTTTGTTTTGTTTTAGGTTCTGGAATCTGGAGACCTCATGGCGTAAAATGTCATGTCACGTTCCCTTCAAATGGCATGAAATGAAATGGGATTGGATTGGATTCCCTACTTTTTTCCTTTTGTTTTGTTTTGTTTTTCTTGGAACAAAAAGTTTTTGAACACAATTCAATATTATGGGAGAAACTAGTTGTTGGACGTTTTGGGTTTTGGGTTGTCAATCTTGGAGCCCTTTATTCGATTTCGATTGCGATTTAGATCTCGAATGCCCATCTTTATGTCACATGCTTTTAGATTTTAAAGGGATAGGAAAAATGTTATCAAGTATGTGTTTTCATTTTTCATGCAGAGATACCTACTAAATATCCTATTTTAAAAATGTAATATTTTATCATAATTTTAATCTCAAAGTTGAGTATTTCTGTGTTGCTCGTTTTGAAACAGAAACGTCATGACTCTGACTCTGTCAAATCAAATATCAAATAAACCACTTGTCACTTGCTTGTTCTTGTATTCGGTTTAATCTCTACACTCTACACTCTACACTCTACACTCTACACTCTACATTTACTGTTGAATGTGGAACATATTTAATAAAGTATTCCAAATACTTGCTGCATCAAATGTTAGTTTACGGATTAAAGCGGAGCAAGGAAGAAGCAACAAGGGCTTTACAAGATAGAGCAGACTAATTGAAAATTTAAAAGGAAATTGAAAGATGTTGTCAGGTTTCAAAAGATGACGGTGATGATGATGATGATGAAAATATTGTACATGGAAATATCTAGCTTGAAGCGGAGCTCCACTCAAAATTCAAAACTCTTACTGTGTATTACTGGTGGCTCTATAAATTGGACGAGAAGAGAGGAGAGAGAAGAGAGAAGAGTCGATTTTCCAAGAGCCTTTTTTCTCCTTGATCCTTCATTTTTCAACGCTCAACGTTAGAAGAAAACTGGAAAGACAAGAACAAGAACAGGGCGGGCTGCAGATACTTGGTCGATGCTCGATGCTCGATACTCAGTACCCGAGTTGGAGGAAGTAGTCGAAGCTCGAAGCTAGAATCTAGAATCTAGAACCTCAAAGCACAGGATGAAAAAGATGAAAGTATTTTGAAAGTAAGAGAAGCAGAAAAGAGGGAATGACATACTGTACACACAGAACATCCAACATTCATGGAAGACAGTACAAGACAGATATTCGCAGGAGATTCAAGACAAAATTGATCCTCACGTCTCCTCGTCTTCTACGTCGTCTTGTTCTTCTCGTGCAGATTTCCCACTTCAATTTATTCAACCGAGAACTGAGGGAACAGAAAATGAAAATTGCAAAGAGAGACAAGTACAATCTACACTCTACACTCTACACTTGACATTCTGCATTGCACATTGTACGGTGCAGAGCGAAAGGCGAAAATACATGGCACACATATTGAAAATGGCACAGAAAGGTCTAGCTCCACTCTGTATAATAATATTGTACATTGGAGATTCTAGATTCTGGATTCTAGATTCTAGAGTGTAGATTGTAGATTGTAGACACATGCAGTCAGTTAGTGTAGAGTGTACAATGTACACAGTGAGAAAAGAATATTCTTTTAACTCCATGATCACATAAACACTTACGTGATATCATACCAAAAAACCGATTTTGTATGTGATTTGGAATTAAGCCGCACGTAGAAAGGCCCCCACTCC
>JAQGBH010006209.1:0-12886 GCA_034698265.1 Sminthurinus aureus | reverse complement strand
AAAACTTTGCATTGTTCTTTAACATTTATTATCAAATCAATTATCAAGTCTCCCAAGTCTATTCCATAATCTATCTCGTATCTCATAGTTTATAATTTATGCCTCTTTTATTTTTCTTGACCATTATGCATGTGGATATGCATTCGAGGTATTGGAATGAAGAGTTGATGATAAACGAGCTAATAAATGCTATGCATACATTTCTACACTTGCCTTTTCCCTTTTACCATTTATTGCCAAGTCTCCAGTCTCTTGTCTGTTTTGTCTACCAAAAACTTCTAACTTTTACACTGTGTTCCAAGTTCCGAAAATAAAACGACTGTCTCTTTTCCTTTTCTTTAACATGAAAGCTGGGTGAGCTTTTGAAAAGATCACCCACGATTTGTTCTGTAAATCGTACATTCGAAAGGTGAAAATGGATACAGTTGTTGGGAAGTTGACAAAATGTTGATTAGGATTAATGATGAATTTGATGAATGATAAATTGTGAAACTTTGAAAGTATACGGTCAATTAGATTTTGAGGTATTTTGTCTAGAATCTAGAACATGTCTAAAATGAATATAAAACGTATTTATTGCATGTCCTCCATCCTCAATTTCATAACAAACAAAAAAAACATAAAAAAACATTATGATAATTATTATTAAAAATTATGATTATGGGCTTTTGAATTTTAGCACTGCAAATTGTGTTGATTATTGATTATGGATTGAAAATAATGAAAACTGAATTTTTCTTTGTCATTTTTTGTGTTTTATATAGGAGTTTACGAAATCCTCGCACGAAACTTCATCGTCATTTGTTCGTAGCAATGGTGATTCAAGTGACTGTCCGTCTCACATTGTACATCGACCAGTTTATTGTTCGTTCCAATTCCCTGTCTGAAAAATCTGTGGGAGAACAACAGCAGTACGCCAAGGGGATCGACAATACTGTAAGTACTTGCTGAAAGTAAAACTACCTAAAGCTATTTCACGACGACTGTAAACTGTCAAACACAAACAAATGAGTATTTCTCCATGAGATGCCAATGTGTACTTAGTACTTTCTTGTTAGTGTTTACTGTTTACATTGTATAGTATGTCCAATTTTCATTCACTATTCAACCGACTACCAGTTTTGAGCAGTGCAGAGTACAGTAGCAGCCCTGTAGCTCTGAATTCCCAATAATTCGGAATGACATGATGTCATTTGGAATTTTTAATGAACATGTATAATGTGTGTGTACGATATTTTTATTTGATCAGCTTCAATTTTCAATTTTGTAATTTAGACGTAGAATATGTTTCTCACACACATTGTAGTTTCAGCGTTTTTTACAAGACAAATTCCATTTTATACACTAATATCTATGCTTGTACATTGTACATTGTACAGCATCCCATTTGCAGGCCTTTAACAGAACACTTGGGATTTTTTTATTTAATCTTGTGTATTCTCTGTCTTCGGTCTGTACAAACTACAAACTAGAAACTACAAACTAGGAACTTACACATTATAATCTAATGTTTTATTATGATCCTAAACGTCTATGTGTTGACATTTTCCATTTAGCCGTTCCTTTGTGAAGCTGCCTACATTTGTCTGGAGTATGCCAGAACGAGTATGTACATGTGGATGTTTGTTGAAGGTTTGCTCAATAATATATATGTTTATAATAGACATATGATTCTGTATTCAGTGTCAAGAGTTTAACAAAATTATTTTGAATTTCGTTTAAGTCTTTGAGCCTGATTACATTGAATATTGAATGCAGTTATATTGAATGCCTTGGATTTCTTTTCGTTCTTTGCCTGTTACTATATTATGTTTACACATGTATCATGTTTCTACGTAACCACCGTTGACTAATTCGTTGATTTTGTTTTCTCCCATTTAATCTATTCATTTCAGGTTTATATTTGCACAACAAGATCACAGGTACACATTATTTTGTCAAATCTTTTATCCATGTTTAATGTTTACTCAGCTCTATTTATTTACGTTTGTGGGGTTTGCTCGCCTCTATTTAAAGTTATTGTTTATTGTTAGTTTTAAAATAAGTAAAATAGTAAGATCAAAAGGTATCCAAAATGTACGAAGAATAGAATATAGTGGTAATGTACAACATTTCGGACTTGGGATACTCGGATTGTTGGATAATGATCAAAGTTTAAATCTGTAATTCATGTAAATTAGGCTTTTTTCATATTTTTACATCGTTTGTGTGATAATGTAAAACGTATTTGAGGCTATCAAATGAATAGAAATGAGGGTAAAGATGACTATTTTAATACTGGGAAGAAGAAATGGATAAAATGAGCTGAATGTGGTAAAAAAAGATAGGAGGAATTTTCAAGTCGAGTTCGCAGTGCCAGGGCCAGTGTATTGTATAATATATTGTAATTCACAATTCAAAAACTTAAAGCTTTCCTATTATCGAGTATAGAGATGTAGAGATGAGATAGATGAGATGAGTGAAGAGGAACTTGAGACTTTTGAAACTAGAGTACATCGAGCACAACGAGCTGTAAAACCGAAGCCGAACCGAATCAAAAGAATCAAGGTCCGTATTATCATATTCAAGATTCAAGATTCAAGCCGTGCACATTTTCTCATAACCCATTCTCGTCCCTTTCCCGGCAGTTTCTATTCAATATCAGTTTCAGTATGGTGTATGGTGGTGCTGGCCATACCATGTCTACATTCTACACTTTTACATGTAGCATTTGCACGGAACACAGCTCAGCTCTGCAATTCGTAGTCATGCAGTCATGGAAATTTGAGAGGGCCACTCAAAAGAAAGACATGGAGAAGAATGAGACGAGAGCTAGATTCTAGATTCTAGAGCTTATATTTTAGATTCAAGATTCTAGATACCTAAAGGCGATGTAATTGAATGGATGAGATGATGAGATTAAATGCACACCTTTCTGTACCTAACCTTACGTTATGAGTTATAATACAGATACATAGTTTTAGATAGAAAGGTACTACTATTACAGCATAGAGACTATAGACTATTGACACATTCTTTCTTTCTAAGTGGCTTGTTGGCTGAAGTCTGGAGACTGGAGTCTGGAGTCAGGAGTGTAGCTACTTTATATTCCAATCTCTGATTTCTCTTTATTTTACGTATGTACAATGTACATTTACATTCTACATTCTATGGAAGTGTGCAGAAGAGAATATACAATCTGCAAACTGTGCTGTGGTAGAAAGTGGTAAACTTGACTTTTGACTTTGGTTTGACTGAGCAGTTTTCCGTCATCCGTCATTCTCAACTTTCTGACCTCATCCCTCACTTCTCACTCCTCACTTAGTCAAAAAGAAACATTTTATGTGAAACTGGTAAATGGTAAATGGTTAATCTTTGTCAAATATCAAGTAACAGAATTACATTCCAGCTTTCAACTTCTAACCTCTTTCTAAAAGTTGTCTGTAGACTTAAGACTTATGTAGGACTGGAAACTGCAGACTGCAGACACTGTATACATTTTGAAATTTGAATTGAAAATGGAAGCCAAATTACTCCACTTCCGTCATTTATTTCTCATACATAATATGTATTATGTATGTTGTATGGAGTATGGTGTATGGATAAAGAGACAAAAAGTCCTTATGAGTTCTTTAGGCTACTTTAGCCAGTAGGCAGTAGGCAGATGACAATAGAATTCAAGGGAATCATAAATGTGGCTTTGATTATGGATGACGATGAGAACGAGAATGAGAATGAGAATGAGAATGAGAACGAGGGCGAGACAAAGGAAGATGCAGCCTTCGAGGGTTTTGTGACGAGTTACATGTTCCAATGTTCCATGTTCAAGGTACACATAATACAGAATTCATACACACTTTCCCGGAAGAAAACGATGTGTATAATGCAAAGGTATGTTGGATGTTGGATATTTTATGGAATAAACCTCAAAAGAAAAGAAAAACAGAACATGGGAATTTTACTAAGTAAAAAACAGGAAAATAAAAGTATGTATAATCTGTTTTCACATTTTTGCAATCTCTCACAACTCACAATTCAACTCATTGCTTTGGCCTTCGGCTGGATCTGGATCTGAATTCATCCAAGTTTAACATTGACTTTGACTTGCAACAGTAATTTTTCTTTCCTTTTACAGGCTACATAAATACATAAGGAGGTACGTGAGAGTCACGGTGACAGTTGAGCTACTATCGGAACTCTTTTTCCTTTCTCTGCTTTCTCTCAAATCCTTACCTGTACATTTCATATGTATAGTATACATAGTTTATTCTTATGCTCTCAATTCTCAGGATGTAGGTATAACGTCCCATTTTTGGCCACAAATATTCTTTAATATTTTACTTAATTATTTGTAGTTGTAAAAAACTGTCAAGATTCAAGAGGTTCCTTACGTGCTGTTAGCTGTGTTAACCTATATTCAATAGCGTGGTGAAAGTACCTATTATCTATCCATTTACGCTCATTAAACATTAATATAAATAAACCGAGCTGAAAAAAAATTCTAGAATTTGAAACCTGGAGCACAAAGCCTTTATTCACTGACTAGTTTTATTCATTCCATAATACTCCACAGTTATCTACATTCTACATACATGTACATAGTAAATAGCCATGCTGTAGAAGACAACCCAGATCCCAAACTTTCTCATTTTCTCTTGCCACAAGAGCTTCCTTTGTCCATTTTGAGTACCTTTTGTTGTTTTGTGACTTGTGACCTGTAATAGACATGGGACATGAGAGAGAAGAATAAATATCACCTTTGCTTTGAGAAAATCAAATAATAAATTACCAACTAAAATCGAAAGAAATAAGGCAAAAAAAACAAAGGATACCAAATTAAGTTGCAGCCAAGTTCCGAATGATTCCCACGTGGAACGAAATGATGGGAGAAAAAAAAGGAAGAAGTAAAAGAACCTATCCTTGGCTGAGGTTTTCAGTTCCCAGTTACAGCTGTTTGTACCTGTTTCTGAACCCCGAATGCATGTTATTATTGTGTTTTCCCATGAACCTGGCTGTGACTGTGACTTTGTAAATTATAGGAAAAGGAAAAAAACGAGCAAAAATGTAGAAAGTGGGTAAACTGAGATAGATAACTTCAGCAAAATGAAAATGGTAAACTCTATAGACTCTAGGTAATTGAGAGTTTTAAAGGGACCCTGAACTCAGCTTGAGTTATCTACGTTTGTACTATCGTTTATCGTAAGAAACGTACAAAAAGCGGAGCTTTCAACATACATGTGTCCATAAGCCAAAGTCTTTTATTTTGTACGAGATCTTAGAAGTGCCGAAATACAATAAAAAATAATAAATTTGAATAGGAACAAAAGTAATAGTAATTATTGTACTTATTACAATTAGCATCAATACTAAAAGTTGAAAGAATCCTTATATACGAAGAAAAAATTTTGCTGTTATTACTTTTATCAAATAAAAAAACTAAAAGTAGATGAAAAGACAAAATGTTTATCTACGCTTTATTCATCTGTATTTTATAAGTACATAGTACATGCGTACTAATTCATAATTCGTAATTACAATATTATAATAATAATTTTCAACTTTCTGTCCTTTGTTTTACAGTAACCGTATTCGAAGAGAAACTCTCACCGTCGATTTATCCGCTGGTCGGTTGGGTGTTCCCGATTCCTTTGACCCTCGGCTGGGCGGTCGTGACTGCAACACATTATGGCACAGCCACGTAAGTCATCTTTTTAATTACTATACCCTTTTTCAAATTTCAAATACATAACAGATAATAGATAATACATACATACATGCATGCATAATAAGTAATTTATATAAGCAGATATATCCCGATACTTATGTTTTACTTTCTATTCATTTGCATTTCGATTCATAAAGAGAAATGAATGCATTTTGTATTTGGTTCCTTTGTGATTTGCACATATTCTAATGTCTAATGACCTAATCATTCTATTTTCTGTTTAGATGCTGGTGGGGTTATAACTTCACATTGGTAAGTATAGTATGTAATATGTAATGTACATATGTATTGCAAAGTTTGCGCTTATTTATTACTTGTGTACGAAATTACGGTCTTTCTTTATATAGCTCATGATTTTTTTTATCCATTTTTAAATAGTACTACTGGATTATTGAAGGCCCACGGCTAGGTGTTTTAATCGTAAGTTTTCTCATGATTAATAACTCTAAAATTATTATTGTTATTTTGACTTTTCTTAGTGAAATGCAAAGTGTCACAAAGCGAACAGAGTACTTCATACATCAACAAATGTTTATCCAAGTACATATCTCCACATTTATTTAGGATTTAGTAGTTTTATTATGTATTATGTGTTATGTGTAATAATATATGAGCAACGGAGAATGCTCATTGAGCATGCATGTTTCTTAGTATAAATAAATAAACACAGCCACACAAATACATCATACACAAAATTACATACGTAATATTATGTATTCAGTATTTTATATATTATGCATCGCTAATATAAGAAGTAGCCAAGACTAAACATACATGGACAGATATAGACAGATATTGACTCGAACTCTTCATTTCCTTTTCATTCATCCGTTTAATTAGTTTTTAATTAGTTTCTCCTCCCTTCCCAATTCAAAATCCTCTTCACTCACTATATTCAATATTCAGTCATATTCCTGATTCATGTATCTATACTAATTATAAATTATAAAGACGACGAACAACATTTCCAAAACAATATGACTTGTCTATAATGGTGAGTAATCAACAATCAGCAACGAATTTCACGGCCATTGGGGGAAAATAAGAAAGTGATAGACTTTGAAAACTTTTTTCAATGTGCTTACTCGTTTTTAGTGTAGTTTTTCAGCTTTTACCAGTCAATAAAGTTCAAACGTATCGCACATCGCACACACAGAACGGGTGGAACAAAAAGCAATAAAAAAATAATAAAAAAAAATCTAGTAGATAATTGAAATGTTCAAGTTGTACAATTCTGATTCATATTCCTTTGTTTTAAGTTTCAAGTTGGTGCTTTTTATCATACATATGTTTTAGTATTTCACATTTTGTAGTTCCGTCGTTATTCGTAATGCGTAATAGTTTAGAACATTTTATGAGCTATCATCACCTATAACTCATCTCGTTGATGTCAAATGTCAATGACCACGAAGCCCGACAACTAACACATTATACATACACACCTCACATGAAAAGCATAATTCTCGAAGCTCAAAGTTGTTTTACCCGCACAGTTAAATATTTTCTGCATTGTTTATTGTTTTTAGGTGAACCTGGCATTTTTACTAAACATTTTGAGAGTTCTAGTGACCAAATTGAGACAATCAAATTCATCTGAAGCACATCAAGCGAGGTAAATAATATAGAATATAAATTAAATATTCACAGCGTACTGTCTACAGTAACATTTAAACTTTGTTATGCAATGAAGAAAAAAAAAAACAACAAAACAGAAAAGTTCTGTTGACATATTATGTAATTATTAGTAATTATTATCTATTATTTATATATGATGAACAAAGAATAATATGAAGGGTGAGTAACTTGATAATTAATGTCATGGCCTTGAATATGTATGAAAATAGGAAAGCAGTAAAAGCTGCTCTTGTCCTTCTGCCTCTTCTGGGGTTGACAAACCTTCTAAACATGATAGATGCTCCACTGGAAAGATCTGCTGTGGAATTCGGTCTCTGGTCTTATACAACGCACACTCTCACCTCATTTCAAGGTTTCATCTTGTCCTGTCTCTATTGTTTCTGGAACGGCGAGGTCAGTCTTTATACATATTATTATTACATGCAAGCATCTTTATTTTGTCAATTAATTATTAGTCGTACCTACTAACCCTATACTGTCTTTAGCTGTTTTATTATTATTCTACCTGCCATTTTATCATAATTTTTATACATGCGTTATACATATTTTACATTCTTTTATTATGTATCTGTATAGGTTCAACTGGCCTTGAAGAAATTCGTCCGGTACAAAATCTTGACTAATCGGGAAGGTCGTGGTGTTTATAAATCGAGAGGTCGTGGATCTATCCGAATGTTCCTCATGAATAATAATAATTCAGGAACAAACAATGCAGGAAATGTGACTCTTCTCGGTGGTCAACCGAACCAAGTACACATTCTGGATCCCTCAAACTCCGTGATGAATACAACGCCCACCCTCATTCGACTCAGTCCCATCCCGAACAATAGAACCAATAACAAGGATGGCGAGATGGAGGACAAACAACAAAATACATATGTAACCCAAAATAATCTTAATGTCCATGTAGAGGAAGAAGATGAAGATAGTGTCATTGTCGAAGGGGTTATTGAGAAGGATGAACTAGTTCAACGAGAAAAACCCCAAAACATTGTTAAACATAGTAAAACAAATTCCATAAGCCATACTAACGGTGGTAAAGTGAGGAGGCTGTCCAAGCTAAAAATTTGGATTTCTCCCATTGTCGTTGTCAATGAGAAATCAAGGACAAGAAACAAAAATGGTAAAGGGAAAACTAAGACAAAAAATGACATGTCCAGTGTGCGTTACGTCCAAGAGATGAAAGTCAGAGATATCCAAACAGAAGACGATGAGGATGAAGAAGATGAAGATGTTAAAGTTGAGAAAGAACTTATTAAAGTCAATAGTAAGATAAATTTGGATGAAAAGGAAAGGAAACAAAGAAACAAGACAACAGAAATAGAGGAAGAGGATGATGATGATGAGGAAGAAAAGGAGGAAGACGGAAGTTCATTTAGTGATGATACACCTTCGACAAATCGGTGTCATTTCCATATTGAAATGCTCCAAGATCTCCAAGTGACCTGACAAGACTATACATTGTATGATAATCTGTGTAATGTATAATCGACCTTCACGCACTCATGACCATTAAATGTTTTAACATAATGTACTAACTGAAGTATACAATTCATAATTATTACTGATAATTTTAGGTTAATATTAATGAAAATGTATAAAATTTATTACATTGTATGCAAACATAAGAGGTTAAAATGTATACATATGAAATATGAAATACTCAAAAAATATATACTTTTCCATAAGTTTTGATAACTTTATCTTGATGGACACTATATACAATATATATAATATATACTATATAAACATAATATATTATAATATTACTATAATACTCAATGCGTAATAAATTTATTTCTTCAATAATATAATTTATATAAAAAATCAACTTCAATTTTTGGTTTATTTTATTTTATCCATTCAATCAACCGATTTTAAGTTTGATTTTACTTCTCACGAATTAAGAATTTTTTCTGATGTTACCGTTTTAAAAAATAATACTCGTTTTAGAACCTTGAATATTTTACATATATCCTATATCCTTTTAAATTTTGGAAACACACAAAAGCCTCCAACGTTTTTGAACGTACATTACATTGTACATTATACTAATATAGACGAGTTTTTCTTTCTATGTTTAAATATCATAACAGCAACGAATAATTGGGGAAACGAGAATTCGATACTGGAATATACTATAATGTTTTACATAAAAATCATACTGTTTTATTATGGCGTGACTGATATTCATTCCATACTCTATCAAAAATAGGTCTACATTTTACACGACCTTTAAGTCTTGAACACAGTAAAAACATTCCTGAAAGTTTTCTATGTAGAGAATAAACTTCTTCTGGTGGGGGACAAAGACGTTCTGAAACCATGACTGGTACAAGTTGTTGTATTCTTCGGGTCAGGTCCTGGCTACCAAAATCATAGGCTTCATCTCCTATTCTAAAGGCTTCTCCCAGTAACATTACAGTATCCACATGAGCATTTTGCATAGCCTGAAATTACATGGAAAATTTTCGTAGAATCATTAACGAAAATGCTTGAAATATTAAATAAAATGACCACATACATGTAATATATTATATGTACAATGTAGTTTAATACCTTTGATTCATATCCTGTGAGAAATCCAATTTTTCGAGAATAATCTAAAACTAATGGACGATCATCCTCTGCAGCACCCTTCAATATCATTGCATATTTATCAACAAATTCTATATCATAGTCTCTTGATGCACCAAAATCTAAAAGGCCAACCTGTACATAAAATCACAAATCATTATTTTGTATCTTTTAACAGAAATCACAAATAATAATTTTCGTACAAAAATGATTCAAAGTATGAATCCTTGTTGTATTTACAATGAATTTCAAAGTATCTCGTCTTACCTGTTTAGTCTCTACATTGTATAAAAAGTTGGACCAGTTTGGATCTGTTTGCATAAACCTAAATTCGAATAATTCACGGAAAAATAAATCAAGTAAGAGAAATGAAATTCTATCACGCGTTTCTTGATCCAGGCTATCACATTTATCAACTGGGAGTCCTTCAATTAATTCAGTAGTGTATATTTGTTTTGTTGTCAATTCATCTGTAAAATCAGATAAAATACATGTATCTTAAATATTTTATATTTGCATTTTATTCTATTTATAAAATGGGCCCAAAATGATGAGAAATACAAGTTGCTTAATGTATAGTGTATTTGTGGTACATAGTTTTACCTACAACTTCTGGGACATAATAATCAGGATGTGGTTGTAAAAGTTGACGAAATCTTTTTGCACATTCAGCTTCCCTCACGTAATTTACTTCCCATGAAAGTTCTCTCTTTGCCACTGTTATCAAACTGTCAACAAAAACACCTGCAAAGAATAACAAAAAGTAACAGCAGAGTTTTAAAGTTGCTGTGTATCGAATACTTTTTCTCCATAATATAATTATAATATGTATTATCTACATTCAAAAAATCAATGTACACAAAAGTAAAGTCAAAAACAATCCATGTGACAAGTATAGTACGTTTACCTTCTGGTAAGATGTTCCAAACATTTAAAACGGAAATTAAATTGTCAATATCACTTTCAATCCCTTGTGCCACTCCAGGATATTGTATTTTGATTGCTACTGGTCGACCATCTAAAAGTTTTCCAAGATGAACTTGACCTATTGATGCTGCTGCAAAAGGTTTATCTTCAAATTCAAGTAGTTTTGATCTCCAATCTTGACCAAGCTCGGTTTCTAACATTTTCTATTCCATCACAATATGAAACAATATTTTAACTTACGACTATCTTTGAACTCGAATACAGGATGTAATATAAAAATACACTACTTCATGTGCATGTCCTTCCATAAAATTTGATTTTTTGTTACCTGCATTTGCCAGCTAGGCATGAAATCAGCAGAATGTCTCACACGCTCAAATACTTTTTGAAGTTGTGGATTTATCATTGAATTATCTTGAATACTTAATATCTGTCCTATCTTCAATGCAGCACCTTTTAAATAAAAACATAGAACATAATATAAAATAATACATAATATAGAAAGAATAACAAATTAGTGCTATTCAAAAGACAAAATTATATAATACGATTTTCGTATCAATTAAAACAAACCTCGAACTCTACAGAGTGTATCAACAATTCTCTCTGCATTTGCCTCTGTAAGAAATGGACTTGTCTCTAAAACTGAATTCCCGTCAGTCATCTTTTTTAAGCCCAATGATCTTTTTGTTATTTCAGTTATAGCACCAAATCCTAAACCTGCTGCGAGACCACCATACGATACAAGTCTTCCCATTCTTGAAGCTGGAACTTTTCTTTCTTTAGATGCTTCACCTAATTGCTATAATACAAAAATTAATCAAAATTATAAATTATTGAGTATCATTATTCGGCGACAACTCATAAACTTCAAGTTAACAAGCGATAACTCATACACAATGTGCATTAGACATAATATAGTTTTTAACTAAAAGTTCATACTTATGCAAGTAATAAAGATATTAAAAAAACCATGCCTTTTTCTTACTGAAATTGGTTTTCTTTTAGATAATGGTTTTACTCCCAAAGCAACTCTTGTGATTGGATGTTCGTAGATTGGACTATTTCTAGTGGTACTTGCCGTATTAGTAGTAGTTGTAGAAGTAGTAGAAGAAGAAGATTGACTTTCACTCGTAAAGCTTTGAGATTTGTCGGTATCTGCTAATTGTTGTTTTAAAGCATCTAAAATGATTGCATCCTGAACTTTTTTAGAGGTTTTTTGTTGATTAGAATCTAAACTACTTTCATTATTTGTTCTTAACTGACTAATATTATCATTATCATTAGTATTTCTATTTTTCATAACATTGTCCTCAAGACTTGTTTTCTCTTCCTGAGCATATTTTTTACCATCCTCATTCTGCTGGAGAACTTCTACACCTAATGATTTAATATATAATCCTTCTAAATCCTCTTCTCGTATAAATAGTACTTCTTCCTCTTGATTTCCAGTAGTTTGCTGATTAACATTATTTTCAGGTTCATTCACTGTTGATGTCACTACTGTTGGAACAGCCTTTCTGACAAGGTTTTTTGCAGCTACACTCGCAAATTGCGTAACTCCAACTCCTACCATTGATGCTCGTTCCAGGATATTAGAAGGATCTTTTGGTATAGCCTGTAAAATGTAAACAAAAGATGACGTAAAACAAATACATATTATACCTTCATCTTTATTTCATAATAATATATTATGTGTACACATACATTGTAATAAATTACATATGTGAAGCTTCGAGTAAGAATAACCCCAACGGTACAAGTTTGGAATGCGAGAAATTCCAGTTTGAAGTTTCTTATTTCCTATGAAATTACATAATAAACTCAAACTTCATTAATTTTTTAAAAATATTTCCAAACAACCTAGGACTTTGAACTTTTTAGGGTAGTTAGTCTTTGACCTGAAGTATACGAATATGCAAAAAAGCAAAGTTTACCGTTGGGGTTGTTTCTACTTGAGTCCTCACATATGTTTAAGCAAAATCAACTCCTCGATTTATTAAATGAAAATGTTAACGATGATTGCAAAGAAATGTTTGGGTA
>JAQGBH010006208.1:0-12886 GCA_034698265.1 Sminthurinus aureus | reverse complement strand
TGGCATAATGTCATAATATTTTGTGTTGGCTCTCTTGAAATATAAAGCTCAGCTTGTGTCATCTGTAATTTCAGGTAGGTAATTCCATATTAAAAATTTTACACACATGCAAAATGCAAATTCCACTTTTGTACTTTTTTATAATGCGTAATGTAAGTAATATCACATATTGTTTATTGTTGATTGTTGACTGTGATCAAAGTTCATAATTCTTGTTTATTTTTGATTGATTACACACAGATACAGAATACAGACACGGGCAAATAAAAGGAAGCTGTTATAAAAATAGTAGTAATAATGGAGAGCCTGGACAATACAAGGTTCATGGACGTGGAAGTTCAACTTGTGGATTCATTCTGTTTCTCTTGTGACCGTCTTTTTAATAAAGAGGAATTTAAATCCCATCATCATAAAGAATATGATAATGATGAAAATGACAGTGGCAGTGACAATGGAATTATTAATCAACTTGAAACAAATGATGAGCCTCACAATAAACTTTGTAGTCAAAGTACATTTAAAAATGGGAAAGAATGTGAATTTAATTATGAGACCAGTGCCAGATCGTCATCCCCTTTTTATTTAGAAGATGTAGAAGATGTAGAAGTTAAAGAGGAGCTTGAAACGGATGTAGAAGAGGATGAAAATGATGATGAGGAGAGAGACAGAGGTGATTACTCACTCAGTCAAAATCAGAAGCAAAATACAAGTCAAGCACAGCCAAAATCACAATTATTATCTCCAGAAGTTCCAATACCAAGTAGAAATTGGAGAAGGTAAAAATAGAAGTAGTAAAAATCTATAATTAAAAAGTCAAGTAGCAAATATCAAATATTATCAAAAATTAAAAGTATTTATATTATGTTTTTTTTTAAAAAAATGTAAGTAATGTAAAAAGAACAAAAATAAATAATTATTATTGTTATTATTATTATGTGCTTACAGGAGTATCCGCAGAAAAGAAACGACGTCATCTCCTATCAAGTCCAATAATATTATGGAAAATAACAGTACAAATATCAATTTTAGACAAAAGATGATGATGAGTGAGTCAACAGGGAAGGAAAATGAAGGGAATGAAACAAATTACAATTCCAATCCAGAAAATGATATAAAATGTATAGATCGTACAGGGAAAATAAGTGTACAATGTACTATCTGCAAAAATACTTTTTCATCTTTAAAACTATTTGTAGAGCATTTAAATATTAGACTTGTACTCAACGATAGTAGTCAATATCAAACACCACCACCACCACTTCAGCCTCCACCAACACCACCTTTAAGTAGAACAGAACCAGCCATCAAAACGTATGGAAAAAAGAAAAAAATTATTACTACAACAACAACAACAACAAATGCTACACAAAAACTACTACCTTCTATAATTAGAAACAGAAATATAAATATAAATACATATCCAAAAACAACCATCACTAAATTTACAACTACCATTAGAAAATCAACTTCCACTCAAAGTACTCAAACAACTTTTCCCCTTCATCCGCTCCCCTTTCAACAGAATACACAAAATACTGTGAGTCATGACCATGAATATACTATGCCACAATACAAACCCGTGTCACTGCCATCAAATATAAATTTAAATAATAATAATAATAGTGAACAAGAAAATGTTGTTATTGATATTAGTAATGACGACTATGATAATAATATTAATGATGAAAGTAGTAGTAGTAGTAATTTGGCTACTACTATTTCTGAAAAATTATTGAAAGTAGCTACTGATACTTTATCTAAAAAGCCAAAAACAGTACGAGAAATGCTTAATATTGCCAGAAAGAAGAAGAATAGAGCGGCAGCTGCATTATTGAGGGTGAAGAAACCTGCATTACCCAAGTTGAAAGGACAGGAGATAAAGTGTGATAAATGCGAGAATTCTTGCTCAGGCTTTGGCATGTTTATCCGACACCAGCAACTAATTCATCGTGAACAAATTGCGAGAGGAGCACCAAATACAATTAAGTTGGCCAATGGAATGGAAATTACAATTTTTCATCGAGATGTCCTTGATAAATTGAAGGCAGAGGCTGAGGAGAAGGATAGAGAACTGGCATTGCTGAAGCAGCGACAAGAAGAAATGGGTGTTTTTTATAACTTGGACCAATTAGAAAATGTCAATGAGAATAATAATGATAATAATAATAAAAATACTGAGATTGAACGAGAAAAACAAAAACATTCCCAATCAACACCAATAAACCACAAACCGAGAGAACGAAAACAAAATCTACGACAAGAAAGGAATTCACAGCCAAAAGTAAAAAGAGTAGTAGAACCAAAAGTAAAAAAAGAACCAAAACCAAAAAAAATTAAAGTTCCAAAGTTACCAAAACCAGAAAGAGAGAAAAAACCCAGAGTAAAAAAAGTCCCAAAATCAAAACGAGAAAAGGAACCTTGGTTTGGAATTTGTGAATTGTGTGGTAAAAGTTTTGAACTCTACAGCAGGCTGAGATCTCATATAAAATGTGTTCATGGTGAGCGTCCTGAGAAAAAATACTCTTGTTCAGTTCCTGATTGTGGTTTCCGTGCGCGTACGCAATTCATCGTAAATCTACACCAGTCAACTCATTCGGGCATCGGACACTATAAATGTGATTCTTGTGATCGTACTTTTCGTTCTCGTTGGCATCTCAAGGATCACATGCTCTTCCACACGACGGGGGATAATAAACCTTTCAAATGTCAAGTAGAAGGATGCAATTCCAGTTTTACAACGTCTCAAAGTTTGAAAAACCACACTAAATGGTATCATCCCTTGCCTGGAGTGGATCCGAGAACAATCAAGTGCACTTTTCCCGGATGTGAGGCCTCATTCATCAGAAAGAATTATTTCCGCTCCCATTACAGACGACAACACACGAAAGAGAAACCCTTTCTGTGTTCTGAACCCGGGTGTGGAGCTGCATTTTTTGAAAATGTTAATCTCACAGCCCACAAAGCAAAACATGACCCAAGTTTGCGTTTTCTCTGTTTTACATGTGGAAAGGAATTTATGACCAAATATTTTCTTGGTGTCCATGAAGTCGGATGCAAGCTAAGAAACTCGGAGGGTGGTGTTGGTGGGAGGATCAAGGGAAAAAGGAATCGGGGAATCCCAGCACCAGGTGAAGTAGGTGAATTTAAATGCCAATGGGATAATTGTACAAAATCATATACGACTAAACAATCACTATACAGTCATCATCGCCAAGTTCATAGAAGTGAGGGTAAAAGAGTAAAATGTGCCCATTGTCCACTTACCTTCATTTATCAAAGTACTCGGATAAAACATCAAGTGCATCACACTCGTACACTCGAATTTCCTTGTCCAGAAGAAAATTGTATCCATTCGTATGAAACAAAACAGAAACTAGGGCTACACATGAAAAGATATCATGACACAAATACCACGGGAGAAACCAGAGGAAGAGGGAAAAGGAAGAGAGAAGATCATCATGAATCCGAACCGGAAGCAGAACCAGAATCAGAACGAGATGAAGAGGAGGAGGAAGATGAAATGGATCAAAATGATGATGAATATTATGATGAGAATCAGTCTGAATAAGTAATTAATTATTGTGTTTTTGTATTTTGCTCAAAGGTACTTTTTGTACTCCTTCAAAAAAGATTGTATGTTATACACAAAATGTACTCTTTTCATGTTCTATACTTTTTTTTCTGATTAAAATGAATCATCTTGTTAAATTTTATAAACTATGAAACGTAAAACAAAATGTACTTACAAAAACAAAATCTGGTTTTATTTGGTTTTATTCTCAAAACGTTACAACATATTGAACGTTGAATCATACTAAAAAAAAACTTTGCATTACTTTTATTGTTTTTTTCCGAGTATTATTTTTTTAAATAGGGAGATGTGAATTTATTTTATTTTTTTCTTAGTTGAATTTTATATTTTATTAGTTTGTAGTTTTTGCCAATCCTCAAGCATATTTCATATCACACACATGTCTTTTTTGTTGTCTATATTGTTTATTTTTACCGCACCATTATTTTCACACGTCTCCTCCAAATATGCATTTGAACCGATGAGAAAACGACAGGATTTGAAAGTGTCCATCGAGTCCCGATTTTTCAAAAGTAAGTAAAATATTGAATGATTTTCCCATTTTTCTTTGTGATGAAATTATGGAAAAAGTCTGTCTTTATTCCTCCGCCTGTGATTTCAATATTAAAAATTGTACTTGTTTTATTTCTTTTAGATTTGGTAGTAGATGATGCTGATTTTGAACTGGACTCGTGCATTAGTTTTAGAGGGTTTAGAGGGTTTAGAGGTTTTTGTACCATCACAAAAATGTTATACTTTTAATGGAATAGTTAGTGTATAAAATTCACATGGAAAATTAATTACTAATTGATGCGTTTAAATTAACTAGTTTTGGGCGTACTAACACATCGCATTTCTTGTTTCTCACTTCTTAATTCTCACTTGTTGTCATTGTCATTGTCGTTGTCGTTGTGCAAAACAAAACAAGAGCAAGAATGAGTAAGAAGAAAGAGGAATGATGAACAATCAATTTGAAAAGTTGTTCTGTAGCTTCATTTGTGTTTTGTAGTTTGTGTGTGTAAAGTAAAAAGTATGATAATGAACTGTTCACTGTAAACTGTTAACATAATAAAGTAGACGTAAAAGTGATTATTACACAACCCCTCAGCTTTGAATACTAAATGTCATCATTTAAAGACATCCAAAATCCAATAATCCAATAATGCATCTCATATATCAATTGAAAGCCGTGTAAATCCATGTATTTTGAACATTTGGATAATAAAATACATGTACAATAAACGTGTAAGCTTTGATTTTTTATTGCATTCACACAAATGGACAATGAACAATTGAAAATGGAGAAAAAGTGTAGCATTTAGGTGTAAAGTATAGCATAATAAAGAGCAAAGAGGGCAAATATGAAATAGTATTGAAATTAAATTGAGCCTGTTTACTGTTCACAAATTAAATGCACATTTTGCTCTCGTTGCCCCCTGTCTTCTGTCTCCTGTCGCATCTCCAATCTCCATTATGTACAATGTACAACTAATTGTAAGTACTTGAAGATGCAGAAGATTCCTAGATAATTCATGTGTACATTGTGCAATCTTCTTTTTTATTGTCAATAATGTGCAGTGCAGTGGGGAAAATAGCCTTCATCAATCCATGTTTCACATTCTACTTGACTCTAAATTGTAAATTGTATGTAAATTGGACTGATTTTTATTTATCGGCAGTCTACAATCTACAGTAAACAGTAACGTTTTCTCATTTTTCAAAGTGGACACTTTCAGATAAAAAACGACTGTAGAGGTGATAACAGTTTCTTGAAAGTGGATAATATTTTATTTTTCATTCTGATTGTTGTCCCTTTGTTCTGGTCTGCTGTTGTTGGTGTTTTTGGAAAGAAAACAAAAAGAGAGAAAGGGTTCAAGTGCATCAAAAATCAAGAATCAAGATGAAGCGTGTAAGTTCAAGTAGATACTCGATAATCCTCCACTGTACATTGTACATTTTTATAGAAAATTCACCGATTTTTAATTGGACTTTTCATTAGTAATTGTAGTTTGACATTGGCATTGTGTCAAATAATTTTCTAATTCTGTCTGTTTTTCTGGTTTGGGGTTTGGATTTTGGATTTCAGCTCAGTTCACTAGTGCTTGCAGTTTTGCTATGGACGACGAGTATGGTTTTGGTTTCAGCACAGATTGCTTCCCCTTACTCACAAGTTCGTCTCCTTCGCAGTCAAGAAAACCGAGAGGATCAAGGAAACGGGAATTATAATTGGGTGCGTAAAATGACAAATCATCAAACTGGGAGTCAAATTTGATAAAAGATTAATGTTTAAATGTAATGTTGGATGTCGAACGTTTGGCGTTTGTCTTTTAGGCGTACGAATTATCTGATGGAACTAAAAATGAGCAGCGGGGTCGTCTGGATTCTGATGGAAATCAAATAGTTGAAGGGGGATTCAATTATATTTCCCCTGAGGGACAACCTGTAAGTTTGACTTATGTCGCTGATAAAGATGGGTATCGACCGATTTCCGATGCCATCCCAACGTCACCTCCAAGTAAAAATAAAAAATAAAACAGCTCACCATTCGTTCATTTATTTTTACTTATCTTTATCGATTACCGATAAAGATTATTTAATTAATTTGTTAATGCATTTATTCTTTTACACCTGAAATCTGAAATCAATTTAGTCCCCGAAGCAATTCAGAAGCTGCTCTATATATTATATACCAACGCTGAGAAGCAAGTCAAAAGAGCCCAGCGAGAAAATCAGAGTTCCAGTTTCAATTCCAATCTGCGATCCGCTTCAATTTCATCCCCAATTTCCAGCTCAACATCAAACAGGCGAAATGTTCGAGTTGTCCGAAGAATTCGAAAAGTCCAGAAAATTCAACAATAATTGTATTTTTGTATATGCTTTATTTATAATTTTGTACTCGTACATATAAAAAAAATTACCGGTTTTTACGTAACCATTGTCATTTTGTAATCTCAAATCTCAACGTAAAATAAATTCACCATTACATTTTTATTACAGTACATTTTGCATATTATTTTGTTGCATTTTTTTTATGTTTACTTTGTATTTATAAACGGAACTGCAATAAAATCCATATTTATCACAGCTGATGAATTGGGAATTGAAATGGCATTGACTCGACGATAATTCAAGTTGCCTCACTTTTTTGACATTTGCCATTTTTGACTGCCTTCATTTAACTAAGTACATTTTAAAATGCAAGCAATCCCAAAATATAGAGTCCACAATTCACAAACTGCAGCAAAATGACTGTAATTTTAATTCGTCAAGTACCGTAAAACATAAAACAGGTTTTCGTTCTGTAGGTAATTATTTCATTTGGAAATGTCTCATTTTGTCTGGCTATGCAGGGTGAAGAGTAAAGAGTATCGAGATTCAAGATTTGAGAGAGCCGAGCGTGAGTGTTGAATGTCAAATTGATGATCTGGTTCTTGGACGCTCCTTTATTTCATATTTCATAGGTATTTTTCGCATGTGCTTGAGATTTGGGAGCGTGAGTGTGATTTCCTTTGGTCTTCTTTACTCCTCTGCTTCGTTCTTTGTTGTCATCTTCATTGTCTTTACTATTGACTCTTGATTCTTGACATGTTTTCATTGACTGTCAAGCGTCAAGATTTGAAGATACCATCATTCATTTACATTTCACATCACATTGACTTGACTGCAAATTGCTTAATTTGTAAATTGTACATGTGCATCCTTCATTCTTCATTTTCAATGTACTTTGAGTAATTAAATGTGCAGTGCAAACTGCAAATCGCTTCGCTAATCTATTTAACAACCATGTGGAATAAATCCTTTTGCTCTCATTTTTATTTGAATATTTATTATCCGCATTTTTACTTGTGTTTGTATAAAATGAAGAGGCACGCGAACCATTTTAATCTAATTATTATAATTTTATGGCAAAATCTGTCCATTATTACAATTTACAGCATAGGCAAACGACAAAGGACATTCACTTGAAAGGTGTAAAGTACAAAAGGTGAACACTCGATTTTTCTACGAAATCCTTCAGTTTGTAGTTTGTAAACAGCTCGCAATGAAACGTCGTAAATCTGCTCATGGGTGCATTTTATAAGTATATTTTGAGGCGATATAAAAAATATTCCACTGTCATTGTGTTCATTTCCTCTATTGAGATTTTGTGGAAGAAAAAATTGATATTTTTGTCACAGAGTCCCAACTTCAAACACCAAACACCGTGAAAAATGAAGATGAACTTTATTACACGAGTCTACAGATTGCAGCTAAAATGTGTAAAGACTGGCCAAAGTGTAAAATGTAAAAAGTAAGTAAATGCACTATAAAATGGGTTACACTTTAGTTGTTTGCTTTTATTTTTGTCTGGAGTTGGCAAGATCTAACACATTTCCGTGGTTTTTTGCCAGTCTTTTCAGTTTGGTTTGAGTGATTCCCTACATTTTTTCCAGTGGAATCATCTCCACTGCTGCTTTTAGCTGTAAAACTTTCATGTTAAAAGTCAAAGCATCCACATTTTATTTTTGTAAAGGTAGAAAAAAATCCAGAACAAATAACAAATCCAGAGGCTGAAAAAGTTGTTCAAATTTCAAATGAGCTTTAGAAATTAGAAAATTACATGTGACATGTGACAAAATGAAGTTCCATTTCCAGAGCCAGTGAAAAAGTGGTAGAGATTACACCTATGAGCCTATGACTAATCGAGAGGGAGAACCACAAACCAGTCCAAAAATAAATAGCAAAGTCTTCATTTCTCATTTTCCTCTGCCGTTTTTGTACAGCTTTTATATGTATATATGTATTATGCTCTACAGAAGAATGCACTTTTAATGGATTTGATGGACAGCAGATGAATTAAGAAGGAAGAAATGATCCAAGAATTCATAGAGATAAACAGCACTTATGATATAAGAGATTGATCTTTGAAACTAATTTTCAACCATTTGAAAGACGCCATGGAAATAAATCAAATCGGATACGAGTCAAAAGTCTAAGGTACAGTGGTGAGTTTCTGCCGTTATGCACGGTACGCAGTACCGGCACTTCTTTAAAAAATTAACATTACGTAGCGTACACTAGATAAAATCGTATTTTACCAGCAGCGTACCAGAACTTCAAATTTTAGAAAATCACCACTGCAAAGGTATAAATTTTAAACGGCATGAAATAAAATAGACGTAATATTAAGACCATAAACCATAATATCGTCTATGCTCTTCTCAATTCTGCTTTGAAAAATGCTTTTGATATGGTGAAAAGCAGAATTGAGAAGAGCATAGACGATATATAATATTATACTAACACTGAACATGATAAGTTAAAATAAGGTGAAAATTCTGCACACCAATTTTCTTGTTTTATCTAATGCTAGATAATATCATTTATAATTTTATTACTTTTATGTAACTTGAGCATATTAATTGAGCACTCTGTGTTTACAGTTTACACTGAACTTGGATTATCTGTACGAGAGATTCTTCCCATTAACATTATTAAATTCAAAAATATAGCACTTGATAGGTCATATTATGTACCAAGTTGACTTGTTCATTTCATAAAAAACTATGTAGCGATAGTAAATTATCGTTGGTATAATATATAATATATGTAGAATTTTTCCAGGCATCAAGCATGAAACGTTGTTAATTATACATAGGAACGTATGTAAGTTAGTTATTATAACAATAGTTAATAATATAATATAACAGTAAGAATAATTTTTCTATATTATATATTATAACTTAATATAATGTAAAGTGTATAGCACATTGTGTAATGTGTAAGGTGACACTTAAAAGATAGGAACGAGTAAAGAAAAAATAACTAAAATACGCAGCAAATAGCGTGCATTTCAACCACAAAAAAATTAAATGCCACATTCAGTCGTTAATTACACAAATTCAAACCTCTTTACAACTGGAAACCAAAAATCATAAAAAGAAAAAAAGTTTTTGATCCACATAAAATATAAAATATTCCCACATCTTTCCTTCATCCTGTTTTCATTTAATTCCTCTTTCTCCTTACTCCTCGGCTCTCACACCAACACTGCCAATACATAAAACATAAAACAGAACATAAAATCAATGTCAATGATATGAGACAAAATAAATCACAACATAGATTTTTGAAAAGTAATCCGTGTCCTACTAATGTAATTCGAAATAACAAGAAAAAATCATAAATATTTTTTGTTTTGTATTTACGTGGTTTCAATATCCCGAAGAATTGTATTCAAATCCCGGAGTTTCATTTTGGAGACCTGGGAGTTGGGGTTGACAACTTCCGCTTTGGTACTATTTTCCTGAGCCAATGCATCATTCAACAAGATGAAGAGCCAGAGCATCAACTCGTTGTATGTCGAGTTGGGATGTCTCGTGTATCTGCAAAAAAATTCAAGGAATAAATTATCATCCCTGTTGCACTATATCCATATCCGCATTCATAAAAATTCAGAAACGAAAAATTATAACTGCTTCTTATTTTTTAAAATTTTATGATCATAATTATTATTGAGTAATTGGCACTCACATCCAATCCTTGAAATATTTGTGAGCTTTTGTATTCGCCCACGTAATTCCCGTGCTCATGCGATTTCCCCAGTAGTGGATCTCTTCATCTCGGTTTTCATAACAGGGAGTTGCAATAAGTTCCTTTGTGACATCAGATGTCCCATTGCAAAAACCCTGCGGCTGATGTGGAGCAAAATGAAACCGAGAATCATCCACATTATTAGAATGGCCTCGTGCACCCCAACAAATAGCTCCACAAAATTTACAACAAGCAGTGCAGCCAACTTTGCTCCGTAGCGGATTGTCGTTTGAAGTAGTCACAAATTCTACGTGGGCCTGAACAAAACCAAAAATATATCACGTTGAATGAAATGAAGAGGAAGGATAGCAAAAAATCAATAAGGGTAATAATAAATGATTATTATGCATTATTGTTATAATTATTCTTATGACATACGACGAAATTCATATAAAAACCAACTTACAAGAAGATAGCTAATGTCATATTCCAATTCGTTGAGAACAGTTTGCTGATAAGTGAAGAAATTCCCCTCGTTCTCCATCTCACTTTCTCCAAGATCCAAGTCAATATCAGCTGCATAGAGCCCACTTTTTCGGAAATGCTCCCGTTCCAACTCTCGAATTTCCTGAGCAGTCGTCGCCTCACAGACTTTCTGTACGACTCGGGTCATCTCAGTCGTAAAATATGAGGTAAAATCCGAATGTCTATTATCATCTGGAGACTGTGTAAATTTCTTATGAAGCCAAGTTTCAATAGTTTTCGAGGGATTTCTAAAGTGGAGAATAGCGGCTTGAATAGCATCATCATACTTTCTTTTAGCTATTCCCCTTTCTTCTGAATTTAGGTTCTCAAGTTCAACTTGTTCTTTATTTAATTTGATATTTTTGGCCAATTCTGAGAAATAGAGAAGCCGTGTATTTTCCACTGTGGCAAACCATTTCCTACACAAAATGAATTCTTGATGCTGTTTCTCAGAAAATATTTTAGCCTCTGCAGTCAGTTCCTGAAGAAGTCGGTCACCACACAAAATTCCAGCACATTTCGGCGTGAGTCCATTCTGAAGAATTGTGTCGATTTGCTATGACAAAAAAATTTAAACATATTGGAAAATTACAAAAAATCATTATTCATTATCATTGTTTTACTTACAATTCCTTCGAATTTAGAATTTAGAGCAAGTTTTAAAACGAAATAAGGGTAAAAGATGCAAAATTCTATATATTACAGTAAAAAGCAATTGAAATAAAAACTTACGAATTGATAAAATGTGATATGCCTATCAAATTTTGCCAACGGACTTTCATCTTTCACCCATTGTTCTTCAATCTCATAAATTCTTGTTAGAAAAATCCATAGTGCTTTTTCCCGTGCAGAATTTAAATCAAGAAAGTCCCCATGTTTTGCCTGAAAGTTGTACAAGAATTCATCCATTTTCCTGTTTAATGTCGACGAAAGTCCATAGTTGAGCTCATATGATTTTAAATCCTTCTCCTCAAGAACTTTCTTCACGAGACGACGAGATTCGTTGTAGAATTGAGTTTTCTGCACTTCTGTCAATTGCGCTCCCAAAGGAAGAGTTGAGTCAAAAATCCTTACATTTTTAAAGAATCGGGGTGAAGCCAAAGGTGAAGATGAGGATGGAAATTGACCCAGACTTTTCTTAAACTCTTCACTCAATTTATCTTTAAATTCTTGAGAAAGGGAACCATAAATTTCTCGAAAGATGGGTTCTTTAAATTGTTTCAGTGGAATTTGTTGCAATTTATTCTGAACTATTTCAAAAATTTTGAGTACGCACTCAGTTATAAACGGTGGATTTTGGACTCTGGAGACATTTGCTTCATTTGATAAGATATTTTTCAAAAATTTGGTAACTTGCAGTTGCACCAAATAATTCGCTTCTCGATCATTCTGTTGATACTGAAGAAATGTAGTGAGTTCTGCCCGATTGAGTTCAAGGATGCTTTGCTGATGATTTTCCATGGTTTTGAGTAGGTCATGTTCATACGGCTTATTTTTACTGTCGGTTTTTAGTTTGTTCAGAGCTTCAGAAGCTAATGAACATTTTCTACATTGAGAAGAAGAAGAAGGAGTTTGGACATTTTCTATCATTTCCACATCCTGTGCAGTTTCTTGTTGTTGTTGTTGGGAATTTTCTTCTTGTTGTTGTTGTTGTACTTGACGATTAATTTCGCATTTACCGAGGAAATCCTCAACCTTGTCAATTATTTTCTTTTTCAGCTCTTCTTTCACCTCGTTATCTCCATTTTTGTACTCTGGATCGTCGAGCAAAGCCGCTAATTCCGGCTTCAACAGCTCCTTGTGGTCTCTCAGAGCAAGAGTAATTTTTTCCTGGACAGCAGCAATTCTCTCGCTCCTCTGAAGAAATTCTTGCATTTCAACAATATCTAGAAATCTGAGTGTAAAATCCTGCTCGCTGATACTTTTCATAACTTCATAAATTCGAGAATGCCATTTGTGAAAAGCGTATTTATTTCCGTTTTTGCCCCGTTCCATAATTTTAGAAAGAAGGACACACACATCTTTGTGATAGGCTTCAGAAGGAGGAGCTCCGACTTTTCCACTTCCGCCTTTAAAAGCTGCAAATTCCATTTTGAGATCTGGAGAATTGATAGATTTTTCCCATGCTTCCATCACAATTTTATAGTCTCTCGACAAATTGTATTTGATCGGATATTCTCTCACGGTTTTGATGGCATCCTCTAGATTTTTTCGAAAAGCAGAGTCTGCTGCAGAATGACGAGCTGTATTTTTCTCAACCACGTGCTGCAGAACCAT